>PVHP010004112.1:0-73510 GCA_004024765.1 Zapus hudsonius | reverse complement strand
TCTCTCTTTCTCTCCTTGAAAATGAATAAATAAAATATTTAAAAAAAAAAAAAATTAAAACAATATAATAAAGTTTTTTTTTATTTGGGTTTTTCGAGGTAGAGTCTCGCTCTAGCCCAGGCTGACCTGGAATTCACTCTGTAGTCTCAGGGTGGCCTCGAACTCACAGCAATCTTCCTACCTCTGCCTCCCGAGTGCTGGGATTAAAGGCGTGCGCCACCACGCCCAGCTATAATAAAGTTTTAAAACATATAAAACTACAAGTGATTCATTATAGCAGTGAGTACACTTAAGACCAGAGAGGGTAGAGGTAACTTGGGGGAAAAAATGTCATGGTTACCTTCACTCTGCTAAGAACAGAGGCATTGGCATTAACCCACTGCTTGAAATAGTCACTTCATTTACACACCTTCAGGCTTCACAAATATCGCATGTGTTAATATCTTAAGAACTTTTATTAGACAAAATGACAGTCAACCCTGATGCACATGTACAGTCATGGTTTACTATTTCAGTTATAGCTATTTTAACAGTGGCAGAGAGAAATCTTTTGTGGGCCAAAAATCTGTTGGCTTGTCTTTATAAAAGTTTTAGCCATTCAAATATTTCAACAAAGCACTACCCTATCGGCAATACCACTTTCTGCATTCGGTCCAAGAGGAACAGACATCAAACAAGACATCAGGAGCAAACTAAGACTGAAGTGACACCTTTTTATCGGAGTTAGTACTGCCTAATAACCTGAAGGAACTGATTTCCTCTGGGAGCACACGGGTGTATAGAGGCTTCCTGGAGAAAGGTTACTTGCCTAAGCCAATTCCCATCAGCACATGCTGTGACACTCACCTGGGCAGAGCATCGCCATGCCCCAGCTGCCCTTCCTTGCCTTTCCCCCAGGTCCACACCTCTGTTCTCAGGGAGGGCAGGAGCGCATCTGCCTCTCCGCTGTACGTGGGGGTCAGCACCACTGTTCTTGTTTTCACCCGGGCAGCCTTTCTTAAGAGCCTGGGAGAAACTGAAACAAACCAGAGATGGGGTGAAGAAGGAGGGAGCTGGGGGAGAAGAATTTCTAAAACCTGAAAAACTTCAAAGAAATGTATTGACATGTTTATGACACATCTACAGGCTATCTGCAGAAGGGGATTTGCTAGTCCAATGAGTTTATAAATACTCCCTACTACAGTCCATCCTGCCTCTATTTCCCCTGCAGAGACTCATTTAGCTTTCAGAAAATGTGCACTTGACTTGCGGTTAGAAGCTGCCTGCTTAAATTTAAAACCTGCCCACACTGCCAAACACGTGACCACAGAATCCTTTTCTGTGCGACATCTAGTGACATTCTGGACAACTCATACCCTAAAAAACATGATAAAAAGATGGGTGTGGTGATGCATGTCTGTGATTCCAGCACTTAGGAAACTGAGGCAGGAGACCTGTTGAAAGTCTAAAGTCATTCTGGATTACATAGTACATTCCAGGCCAGCCTGGGCTATTGTATTAACTCTGTCTTTGGAAAATAAACAAAAAGGGATTATACTAAAGAAAATGCTACAAAGTTAACACATTTTTCCTATTTTAAAAGACTTAAAAGCTTTTCCAAGCCAAGTTTTAAGTTTAGATATATAAATAATAACAAAAGATTAATTTTAAGATATAATACTTTAAATTTCTATGGTGAAAAGAAGTTTATGAAAGGGAAGTATTAAAAGTTTTTATAGGGCTGGGGAGACTGCTCAGTGGTTACATGTGCTTACTTGCAAAGCCTGCCAGCCCAGGTTCAATTCCCCAGTACCCACATAAAGCCAGATGCACAGTGCTATAAACATCTGGATTTTATTTGCAGCAGAAGAGGACCTGGTATGCTCCCTTTCTGAAAATAAAGGTATTTAAAAAAAAAAACCTTTTACATAGTTGGGATATTTTGGGATTCTTTTATAGGTGATCCTTCTTAAAATGCTATTGTTTTTTTATAGTGGTCAAAATAATTGAAATGCATGTCACATTAGATAAATATTGTGTATCAATTTTGTGGCAGGATAAATTTTAAAGAAAGTTATTTTAAAAAGAAGGCAATTATGTTCTGTAATTATTTCTAAAGCAAAGAAACACGTGGCTTTCTGTTAAGACCATTTCAGTAAACCTGGCAGAATACAGCCCAAGACACCTGACCTATCCAGAGTTCAGTGATCTTACCTTGGGACAGCAGTCCTGGGAGTGAGAGCCTTCGGCTGCCTCCCTCGGATTCTTCCTGTCTGACGTCCACAAGACTGGAGCTTTTCTTTCCCTGCATTGATTCCTGTTTAACCTGCTCTTCTCTGCTGTCTTTCAGACCCTCTGGGCCCAAGGAACCACTGCCTGACTGAGCCCCCACTTCACCAGGGGCTGTACTGTAGAAGTTCATAACTTTCTTAAGAGACAAGGCTTCATACGTCGCAGCTACTCGCACACCAACAGCAGAGGCACAGGAGACCACCAGGCTGTTGAGGGCTGAGGTGTTTGTGGGTGGTGGGCTCTGAAGATTAGGAACTGCTTCTTCTACACCAGGCTAAAACATATACACACACAAAGGATGTAAAGGCGGAATCCTTCAGAAAACAAGCAGCAATAAAAATATTCTCAGCACAATTTGCGTAAAAGAGACCCAGGGCTGCAAGTACACATTTGCAATCCCAGCATTGGGGAGACTGAGGCAGGAGTGAGGCCAACCTGAGCTACACAGAAAGTTCCATGAGGACCTTGGGCATCCCCTCTTCATCATGGTGTTAAGGCATTATACAGACATGATACTCAAAATAAGTTCCTTACCAAAAAATCCTTCTATGTAATTTTAAAAATCCTTCTCATTTGGCTGTTATGTGTTTCCATGGCATTTAAAAATCAGCTTTGGCTGCTTTTATAAAACTAAGCACATGAAAAGGAGAAAGAGGCAGAAGAGGTATGAAAGACAATGACTTTAGTACCTGGGATGCTGAGGCGAGAGGTTCTCAAGTTCGAGGCAGCCTGGGCTCCAGAGTGAGACCCTGTCTTAAAAAGAGGAGGTAAGGAGATGGCTCAGCAGTTAGAGGCACTTGATTACAAAGCCTGACTGCCTGGGTTCAATTACTCAGTACCATGTAAAGCCAGATGCACAAAGTGGTGAATGCATCTGGAGTTTGTTTGCAATGGCTAGAGGCCATGGCATAGCATGCCCATACTCTGTCTCTGTCTCTCTCTGCTCCCAAATAAGGTGAAAATACTTTTAAAAAACTAAAAGAAAGAACAGTGACTTTAATATAAGGTGCTCGAAGGACAGCTTGGGTAGGTTGAAAAATCCAAAATTTATTACTTATTACTTTTAGAAACGTGTATACAAATTTCAGAATAGCAGAAGAAATGAGATTTTAAAAATAAAAGGCTTTTGCCAGGTGTGGGGGTGTACACCTTTAATTCCAGCACTTGAGAGATTGAGGTAGGAGGATCGCTGTGAGTTCATGGGCAACCTGGAGCCACAGAGTAAATTACAGGTCAACCTGGGCTAGAGTGAGAACCTGCCTCAAAGGAAAAAAAAAAAACAACTTTTGCTAAAATTTATAAATTGTGGATGTAGATATAGGATGTAGAGCAGAAAAATAAGTTATACCTCTGACCTATTATACTCCAAATTACACCAAGTTCAGATCTTTCTGCTGTCCTATCAATGAGATATTTTCCATGATCTAGTGGTTAGACGAGCTGCAGGAGCTAGACAACCTTTGCTCTGGTTACCACAGCAGATCAACATGACAGGTTAATGATTAAACATCTAGAACTAATGTTCTAAGTGTATTTCATAGGTATATTAGAAAGTGGAACTAATACTGTCTAATATCTTAGTGAAAATAGATTGAAATTTACTCTACATTATAAAGTGCCAATGTTTATTAAAAGCAAAAGTCGTTAAGTATACCCAACACACACACACAAAAAAAAAACTTTTGGCATATAAGCATAGTTACAATGAAAAGGTTTGCTTTTTATTCCCAAGGATCCCAAAGAGTATATATACATACATTCTTAATTTGTCCTGAACTAAAAAGCCAAGTCAAGTTGAGGCATGCTTGCACACTCCTAGCACTTAGGAGGCTGAGGCAGGAGGGCTGCAAATTGAAGGCCAGTGTGAAGGCCAGTGAGGTCCTGTTTCAAAAAATTTAATTAAAAAATAAAAAATAAACGATGGCTTCTAATTTTCTTAAAAGAAGTAATTCCTGGTGCCTAGCACAATATCTGAGATACAGTAGTTACTCAGTATAATTTTTCAGATTAAGTATCAAATTCTGGGGCTGGAGAGATGGCTCAGCGGTTAAGGCACTTGCCTCCAGTGCCTAAGGCCCTGGGTTCAATTCCCCAGGACCCACATAAACCAGACCCACAAGGTGGCAGCCCTGGCATGCTCTCTCTCTCTCTCTCTCTCTCTCTCTCTCTCTCTCTCTCTCTCTCTCTCTCTCTCTCCTCTGCTTGAAAATGAATAAAGATTTAAAAAAAAATTCTGAAGAGCTATTTCTGTGCAAATGAGTAGTCTATAATCAAAGGCCAGCAAAAATTTAAAGGCTCATAAAAGATGCAATGATGATATTTGGGAATGGCTACTTCAAGGAGTTCTTACCACACAACTCTAACTCATAATAAACCTTAAGCTATTATTAAATATTAAGCTATTATTCTGATTCTATGTGGATGTGTGGTGTACATGAATGTTTGTGGACATGTTCATGTATGGGGGTGCACCTGTAAGCAAATGTGGAAGCCAGAGGTTGATATTAGCTGTGTTCCTTAATGGATTTTCACTTTATTTACAGAGACAGTCTCTCATCTGAGTCCAAAGCTCACTGATTCAGTTAGTATAGCTAGCCATCTTGCCCCAAGGACCCTGTCTGCACCTGCCAAGTACTGGATGACAGGCAGGCTGCCACACCCGCCCAGCATCTATATGATTACAGGTGGGCTGTCACAGCCACCCAGCGTTTATATGATGCTAGGGATCCAACTCCAGTCTCCATGTTTGTACTGCAAGTACACTGTATGGTCCATTTCACTGGCTCTCTCTCTCTCTCTCTCTCTCTCTCTCTCTCTCGTTTTCTCTCTCTCTCTCTCTCTCTCTCTCTCTCACACACACACACACACACACACACACACATATACACACATATATATTTGAGGTGATAACAAGTGAACCCAAAGCCTGAAGAAGGCTATGCAAGCACTCTTCCATTGAGTTATATCCTCAGCTATTTAATGTTATTTAAATGAATACAGTATGAGAATAAAACAAAAACAAAAAATGCATGACCAGCAATTCTGATCAAAGACATAATTTTCAGGGTCTCAGTCAGCCTATAGTTTATTTCATAAAAGTGAAAGACAGTGATAATTTGGCCAGAATTTTTACATGCACATATTCTACGTGTGTGTAGAATATATGCAGTGTTTTATGCATGTGTGCTGTGTGCAGATGTGCATGTCCCATGCATGTGACTGTGGAAGCCAGAGATCTTTGGGTGCCCTTGTCTATAACTTATTCCATTATTTCTTTGAGATGCAGTCTTGCCCTCAAATGAGGCTGTCTTTTTTTTGGCCAGTGAGCCCCAGTAATTCTCCAGTCTCTGTCACTCACAGGACTAGAATTATAGACGTGCGTGGCTACGCTCAGCTGAAGAATCCAACTCAGGTGCTCATGCTTGCGAGGCAAGGGCTCTTCCCTGCTGAGCCATCTCCCACACCCCAAGAACTTTTTATGTGTGTGTGGTTTTTTTGATGTACTTTTTAGTTTTGAGAAAAGATCTTACCATATATCCAGGCTGGCCTCAAACTTGAGACCCTGCCTTAACCTCCTGAGTGCTAAGATTATAAGTGTGAAACACGATGTCTGGTAAAGTCAGATTTTTCTTTAATATGGATGCACAATCTAAGAATTTTCTACATGCATTCTTGATGAAGTCTTACTGTGGCTTTGTTTGCATTTTTATAATGTCTTCCTACAAACAACATATTCTTAATTATTTAAAAAAATTAAATACCAAAAACTTTCAATGAATATATTATAAAACAAAGACTATTTCTAAAAATCCTCCATGTTCTCATTCTGACAGTGTAAACAGGAATAAAGAATCAAGAGATTGTGTAGTTGTTAAAAGCCTGAAACAACACCACAGGTTTGGTTTTTTTGTTTGTTTGTTTTTGCTGTTGTTGTTTTGTTTGCCTGAGGTAGGTCTCACTCTAGCCCAGGCTGACCTGGAATTCACTATGTAGTCTCAGGGTGGCCTTGAACTCATGGAGATCCTCCTACCTCTGCCTCCCCAGTGCTGGGATTAAAGGCTTGTGCCACCACACCTGGTCACATGACAATTTTTTAATGATCAGATGTTCTTTTGTTTTGTTTTCTTAACCTTAAAGTTTTGGTAGGGGAAAAATCAAATGGCTATACTAGGCAAAAATTAGAAATTATTCTTTTAGAACAATTTGTTCTAAGCAAGATGACTCAAAAATTTATTGAATGCTATTGGTAAATAGCTTTTGTCCATTTTACAAGTTTTCAAATGAGAATAGTTTAAATAAGACACAAGAAAATATTATCCAGTCACCTCAAATCAAGTCCAATTAAGGACCAAGATTGTAATTAGAAAAACTCAAACAGAATATAAAATCTGTAAGTTTCTATTTGGGGTTTTTTGAGATAAGGTCTTGCTCTTGAACTCATAGAAATATTTTTGTTATTCAACCACCTCTAACATTGGGATTCCAGCACACCTGGTGACTAGGTTTCTTTACATCTGCATACAACTGAAGGAGTTCCCTGATTTAAAAAAAAAAAAAAAAAAAAAAAAAAGCTAAGGGCTTCCCAGAACTCCAGAGTGGTTCACACACAGTTCAGAAGCATCTATATGAAAAGATGGTTATACTGGTGGGTTAAACTCTTCTGGGAACCATCATAACCTAGTACCTTAGACATGGGAGAAAAATCACAAGCAAGAAGAAAAAACAAACCCAGGACCTGGCTGCTTCTAATGCGAGCCCAATAGACACCTTTCAACTGCCATCATAAAGGCCTAAACTTGAAGACAAAGAGTGATTTTGAATTAATACAGGTTCTTTTCTCATCTAGAGTTGCCTAACAAAACAGAATTATAGTCTTATGAAGTTAGAAAATGCTGCCAGCCTTAGCATTTCAGTTTCTAAAGAAAACACATAGAGTTCAACTCCAGAAAGCCTTTATGGTAGAAAATTTAGCTGATACCTGAGATGGCCTAGGCTTTTCACCGTTCTCCGAGTCCTCCCTTGTCGAATGATCTGTCAGCTTCTGCAAGTATGCATTTACTGTCTGGGTGTCAGGGTATGAGGGGACATTTCTGGCAGAAGAAATTTCGGTTGTTCCCACGGTGTTTTGCTGGGAGGAAATGGCATTACCACTGGAGGTCTGAACACTTCCCGCACTCAGTTCAGCTTCTGCAGGAGTATTCTCAAACACTTCCCCCTGACTGTGCAGGGGCTCGGCTGAGGGGCTGATGGCAGTGCCAGTGTGGTCTTCTGCCTGCGAGTCTGACAGCGTCACACCTAGAGGGCAACAATGGCTGTCTGATATGATCACATGGTCTTCCTTGTCTGTCATAGTGATGAGGAGCTGGCTGCACTGATGGCATCTCTCGGGGACTGGCTTCAGATCCTGGGAAGGGAGGCACTGTACGAGCGCGAGGCTGTGGGAAGCGCCACAGGCCACCTGCAGTACCACTCGCCCAGCAAGGTGTTCCACTTTTTGCGGCTTTGTCACTGGGAAGGTAGTGGTGATGAGACCCAACTGACAACCGGTACCCCATGCCCAAATTTCTCTGCTTATTGACAATGCCAGCGTGTGTTCCTCGCCACATGCCAACTGCAGGATCCTGACTGCTACTAAGGGGCTGGTCTCGGAATCTGAAATGCTGACGGGACTGGGTTCTGGCACATACTGCTGGCTGGCTACGGCACACTGGCCAGCAGAGTTCTCCCCCCACATGTAAGCCACACCACTTTCTGTCACTGCTCCATTGTGGAAGCTCCCTGTTGCCACGGTAACAACACGATGTCCAACCAGGGCATTTTCTAGAATGGGGCTGCTTGGATAAATTTCTGCTGGTTCACTTCTCCAGGGAAGGGTCCCAAAACTGTAGACTTCACCATCTGAAGGTTTAAAAAGAGAAAGAGGAGAGGGTTTGTGAATTAACTGAAAACTTAATCAGCAAACTTCAAGTCTCCTCCAGACATGAAAAACACTTTGCAAAAATATTTTCTTTTTTTTAATATTTTATTTATTCATTTTCAAGCAGAGAGATACAGGAGAGAGAGAGAGAGAGAGAGAGAGAGAGAGAGAGAGAGAGAGAGAGAGAGAGGAGAGAGAGAGAGAGCGAGTGCACCAGGGCCACCACCTTGTGGGTCTGGCGTATGTGGGTACTGGGGAATTGAACCAGGGGCCTTAGCCACTGGAGGCAAGTGCCTTAACTGCTAAGCCATCTCTCCAGCCCGAGCAAAAATATTTTCAAAAGTGTAACTGGAGAGATTTAGTTCAAGCATACAGTGCTTTAGGGTTATTCATCTTTTAACAAGTAACATCTTCTAGTGGTCAGTATTACCACACAAAGAACTTACAAACTGCAAATTACATGGATCCACTACTAACACCAGCATCTTGGGCAGACTCCAAGCATTCAGAGACAAAATACTAACAATGCTAAGAGTTTTTTAATGTCCTAATGCCCACAACATTATCACTAGTCAGAGGAACAGAAAATAAACAGTGGTATAAAAATATTACAGATTCACTTTTGCTAAAGTAGAAAGTTAGCTTTACACTCTAGGTTATACAAAAAGTTACAGTGTTTACCAAGACATACACATGATATTATATATACATTTTAAATGGCTTACATATTATACAATATACTAGATAACTTTTCTGAGGTAAGATTAGTTTATACAACAAACAGAACTATAACAAGTGACTGTCTAGCTTTAGAGGCAGAGGTAGGATGATCACCATGAGTTTGAGGCCAGCCTGAGACTACATAGTGAATTCCAGGTCAGCCTGGGCTAGAGTGAGACCTTACCTTGAAAAACCAAGAAAAAAAAAAAAAGAGAGAGACAGAAAGGTACCAGCAAGCTGGGTACAAATGAATGACAGTAATTTCCTTATGTCCAGGTATTAAGACTACCAAGTCTTAGGGGGCTGGAGAGATGGCTCAGCGGTTAAGGCACTTGCCTCCAGTGCCTAAGGCCCTGGGTTCAATTCCCCAGGACCCACATAAGCCAGAACCACAAGGCTGTGGCCCTAGTGCGCTCTCTCTCTCTCTCTCTCTCTCTCTCTCTCTGTCTCTCTGCTTGAAAATGAATAGATAAAATATTAAAAAAAAAAAAGACTACCAAGTCTTAATTTTACTGAAGTCCTGGAAGAGTTTGAGAACATGTGCACATGACCTGTGCTTCAAATTCAAATGGAACAAAGACTTGACTAATGTGTATTATAACAAAAGTGACAGATTAGAAAGAAATTCATGTCTACCTCATAAAACTCCCAAAGCCAGATTTAAGCTTTATTTCCTAGTTTGTCTTTCAACAGTTCCCCAAAGGAAAATACCCAAACATTATTTAATACTTAATTGCCTAGTAAACAGAACCTTTAATTCAGTGAAGACAATGGCAAAATCAAATTGGCTCAAATCAAATTGATAAATTGGCATCAAGACTAAAAGCTGCTCTCCATATAAATTATAGTATGCTTCAATTTTAGATGCACAGGTATCTATAATATGCTCTGGGGAGCTGGTTTTTGTACCTGAGAAAAACTGTAGTGAGACGGTACTGCCAAGTGGCTTTAAAAGCAGGCTGTGGGGCTGGAGAGATGGCTCAGAGGTTAAGGCACTTGCCTCCAGTGCCTAAGGCCCTGGGTTCAATTCCCCAGGACCCACATAAGCCAGACCCACAAGTTGGTGGCTCTGGTGCTCTCTTTCACTTTCTCTCTCTCTGTATCTCTCTGCTTGAAAATGAATAAAATATTAAAAAAAAAAAAAAAGCAGGCTGTGGGCTGAGTATGTAGCTAAGTGGCAGAGAGCTTGCTTAACATGCCTGAGGCCCTTGATTCTAACTCCACCATCTGGGTAGAGGTGGAGGAAGGCTTTGAAAAAAGCTGAGTTCCAGCCTTGTGCATTTGGGAACATTATAAAACCTACCTGACATAGTTTCCTTGTCTACAAATAAAATGGGAGCTACTTCCTAAAGTCAAGATTTAGTGAGCCCCTTAACACCACACACACAAAAACTGGCTACTGCCTGTATAATTCATACCTGCCCCCATCCCATGGACTGTTTCAGCAATCCCTCAGTGGGTTGGGGGCAGGGAGGAGGGATATGGGGGTACCAACACAAGACTTGTTCATACAATGTATCTAACTATAAACAATAAATATTTTAAAAGATCCAGTGAGATAACATGGGGAGCATGCCTAGTGTTAGTTCTAACATACAATTGTATGAGAAACATTAGCTATTATTAGCATTATTGTTCTGATATACTGAACAAACGCAAGCTGTAGCAAAAGTGTTTCTGAATAAGAAATCTTTTTACAAATGTTTTATATATTGACTACTACAAAATTTTAAAACTACAATTCTCCCTTTTTTTCCAGTTAATGGTATGTATTAAATTTAAGAACAAATATGATGTCTATAAAGAAAGGATATATTTTGAGAACAAAATGGTATATAGGCTCTGGCAAAGTTCATAGAAACCTGCTAATAATTTTTTATTAGTATTTATTTATTATTTATTTGCAAGCAGAGAGAGAAGAGAGACAGACACAGAGAACAGGCATATCAGGGCCTCTAGGCACTGCAAATGAATTCTAGATGCATGTGCTACTTTGTGCATCTGGCTTTACGTGAGTACTGGGGAATCAAATCCTGATCGTTTAGGCTTTGCAGGCAAGCACCTTAACCACTGAGCCCTCTCTCCAGCCCAGCTAATAACTTTCTGACCTGATCTTACACACACGGGTAATATAAGCATTTCAGTTAGCATTATAAGCATTTCAGTTAGCATTGCTAAGCTATTTTTTTTTAATACCTTCAGTCAGAAGAACTCCATGTTTCGCTCCAAGGGCTGCCTGAAGAACTGTCTTTCCTCCCCAGCCTGGCAGGCTCTCTGGTGTTAGGGGAAAGGATCCTGCCTGCCAGACATGGGCCAGGCCTCTTTCTTTGGATCCCTCTGCCTCTGTTGAACTACAAACATTAGAAAAAAAAAGGACACTTAATTTTCTTGCATTTCAGAAAGTATCTTCTGTTCTTAATACTTCTTGATATTGCACCTTCTACCAACACAGGGGTGGCTGGTCAAATAGTTTACTCAGAACCTACTTTAGACATTGGTTATGATACATAAGCCAATATAAAATAACTCCTTTAATATATAAAAGGCTGAAGGATCATCTCAACCCACAAATTATTTACCTCTAAGCAGTAAATAAAGCACTGGCTATTTTTTGGATATATAATAATTTGGTAGCACAAAGTTTCAAGATTCTAACTTTAGTTTGTAATTGGCAAAAGTATCTGATGAAAAAGACAAAAAGACCTGAAATCCATATTTCACTTTATATTGACTTTTAATCTATAATTACTATCTGATATATATATATGATATATATATATATATATATATATATTTTTTTTTTTTTTGTGATGCTGGGGATTGAACCCAGGGCCTTATATATGGTAGGCAACTGTTCTACTACTGAACTTACTCCCCACCACTATGTAAAAATTTTAAATACTGTTATTTGTAATTGACACATAATTGTACATATTTATGAGATGCCATATAGTTTCTATGCATGTATGTATAATGATGAGTATAAATGACGTATTCCCCACTATAACATTTATTTCTTTGTAATGTGCATATTCAAAATATTCTCTGCTAGCTATTTTTAAATATATAAAGCTGGAGGCTAAAGGAGGAAGGCTCTGAGTTAGAGGCTACCTTAGGCTACACAGTTTCAGGCCAGTCTGAGCTACACAGTGAGACCTTGTTATAATAAATAAATAATAAATAAATAAATATCATTGTTATTCCTACTTTACTGGACAGAGCACTAGGGTATTACAAGGTATTCTTACTATAGTGCTGCATCCTACATGCATGAACTCTATTCATTCTTCCTGGGCTATTCTTCTTGACTTCTAAGATATCAATGTGGTATTTGTATCTTTGTGGTGTCTGACTTATTTCACTTAACAAAATGCCCATTCATGTTGCTACAAAAGAAACAATTTCATTCTCTTTATGGCTGAATATAGCACACTGTTATATATAACATATTTTGTGTATACAGCAATGGGCACTAGGTGGATTCTGTATTTTGGACTTTTTCACAGACGTGCACATATCCCCCATAGTGGAATGGCTGGTTTATAAGGAGTTCTATTTTTAGGTTTCTGTTTTGGGATAGGGTCTCACTATGTGGCCAGGCTGGCTCCAGACTCATAATCCTCCTGTCTCAGCCTCCCAAGTGCTAGAATCACAGGCATCAGCCACCACTTGTGGCTTATTTCAAGTTTCTTTGTTTATTTTAGGAACATCTATACTATCTTGTATTATTTAGATTTTTTTAAAAGAATCAAACTTACAACAGAGAATAGTATAATCCTTCATGCTTTGTTATAGTCAAAGAATTCTGGCTACCTGGTGACTTTGGGTCAAAGAATATAAAATACAGGGCTGGAGAGATGGCTTAGCGGTTAAGGCACTTGCCTCCAGTGCCTAAGGCCCCGGGTTCAATTCCCCAGGACCCACATAAGCCAGACCCACAAGGTGGTGGCCCTGGTGTGCTCGTTCTCTCTCTCTCTCTCTCTCTCTCTCTCTCTCTCTCTCTCTCTCTGCTTGAAAATGAATAAATAAAATATTTAAAAAAAAAAAAGAATATAAAATACAAGGCCCTTCTACAAAAACAGCACATTAAGATATTCTATAGACTTTAAAAGTTTTTCTATGTGTCATTGTTTGTTCATATAAAGCAGATGCTAAAATGTTAAAGGTACATAATTTTTTAAATTTCTGCTTTTGCATAACAATAATCCATTAAATTATAATTGGTCATAACAATCTTAAGGAAGTGAAGCCACAAATTTAAACTTTTTTTGTTTTTTAATTATTTATTTGAGAAAGAATAGGCATGTCAGGGCCTCTAGCAGCTGCAAACGAACTCCTGACGCATGGGCCACTGTGTATATGGCTTTACTTGAGTACTGGGGAATCGAACCAGAGCCAGCAGTCTTTGCAAGTAAGTGCCTTTAACCACTGGGAAGCCATCTCCCCAGCCCCTTAACCTTCTTCATAAATATCTTCTGTGACTAGTTTTCTAAGGATAGAAGATCAGTAAATAAAGAATAAGGCCAGCTTTAAAATCTGAAATTATTTGTGAGAAAAAAATTGGATTGTGATAATAAAGGCATTTAGTGCCTTTACAAGCTTAGGAAACTAAGAAAGCTTATCACCAATCAGCTTACTTGAAACATTTTTGTCTCTTCACCAATTGTCTTGAAATATCACTGTATTTTTCCACTTAACATTGTCAACAAGAAAATTAAATTGAGGAAAAGTTATTCCCATATGGAGTGTTTGTTGTGCTTTCCTAGGATAGAGGAAAAATGATTTTACCTTTTCTTCTTTGAGTCCATCGGTCAGTAGGAACACTCCATCACCAAATCGCTCCCTTTGCGAAAGGTTTAAAGGCCTAGATGGAAAATACTGGGTGAGCACAAGGAGCTCAGAAAGAATACTTTGCTGTTTTATCCCTCTGAAAGAAAAGAAGAAAAAGCAGGCCTCTAACAAGTGCACACTCACTGGGCAACAAATAAGCAGAGAAACTATTTGAACTATTTCACTTCCTGCCTACCCAGAGTCAAATATCTAGACTGAGCCTGCCCATTGAGCTTATAAAAATGTCTGGGGACTATCAACTGTAATGTCAAAGAAAGAAGGGAGTTCTATCTGAAAACCAGTATGTTCAGTTAAAAAAAATTGCATATTAAGGTTGATTTTCAAGGAGTTCTGGGACATACGAAGATTTAAATATCAATTGAAAAGATTTTTCTAAAGTCTCAATAATTATTCAAGTAGTTTTAATTTACATTTTTCAGTGATGCACAAAAGTTACATCATTAAAATACAAAATTTTCCATTTATTGGAATATATACTGTTCCCTAAATCAACCTGAAATTCAAAACCAACATGCCTCTTAATCCAAAGAGCTAGACATCATCTGAATTTTTAATTAGCTGTTTCAAAATCCACTACTCCCCATTATACATTTGATCTAAAGAGGATGGGTACGTGAATCTGGCAGAAACTCTTCATCCTGACTCGGCCTCAGCAATCACCACCAAGTTGGCAGATGCCTCTGTAAAACTCACTCATGTCGGTGGCAGGCCAGATCCTCGGGTAGTGGAGAACTCTCATAAACTGAGCTCAGTGCTCACCAGTCAGTGCTATTTGTAGTAACCCACATTGGCCCACTGAACTTGCAATGCTAATGATGTAATTATTACAAAAACCAATGAAATGTGAGTGAAAAAAAAAAGAGTTCTTCTTCCTATGAAAACTCGAGTTCTATGCCTTGGAAAGGCTACATAAGGACAAGTCAATCATGCATGTGAACACACCCATGCATGCACACACATGTGCACAACTGCTGCTGAACTGCGTGGGGGAAGACACATGGAAAAGACCAGAAGGAAAATCTATGAGCATCCAAGGAGGAGATTGCCTTGTGTTTTTACATCTTCATCTCAGCTTAAGAAACTGGAATTCGTGGTAGAGCACTTGCTCAGTATTCACAGGGCCCCGAACTTGATCCCTAGCATCTCCCCCTCAAAAAAACACATAAAATAAAATAAATCTACTCAGACAAACCAGGCATGGTGGCATAATACTGTAACCCCAGTATTCAGGAAACTGAAGCAGGAGGACTACAAATTCAAAGCCAAGGTCAACGTGGTAGTCGATACTTGTGATCCCAGGACTTGGGAAGTAGAACCAGCCTGGACTACATAAGACATGATCTCAAAAGAAGGAAAGCAGGCTGGGGAGATGGCTCAGTGGGTAAAGTGCTTGCTACTCAAGCATGAGACCTGAGTTCAGATCCCCAACACCCACATAAAACCGTTGGCATGGTGGCAGTGCTGAGGAGGTGGAGACAGGAGGATCCTTAGGTGTTTACTGACTAGTCTAGCTGACGAAGTGAGCTCTCAGTTCAGTGAGAGACACGGTTTCAAAAAATAACATGGAGAGAAACTGAGGACTCTGATATTGACTTCTGGTACACACACATATACTTGCACACATGTGCACCCATACAAACATGAGCACATATACACACATGCATGCACACCACAAACACATACACAAGGAAGGAAGAGAGAGAGAGAGAGAGAGAGAGAGAGAGAGAGAGAGGTAGCAAAGAAACAAGAAAGAAAAGACAGGGAGAAAGAGAAAGTTCAAGACCTGCCTGGTATATAGCAAGACTAACTACTTCATAAAATAACAAAAATTGAACAAACAAAACCACTCAATGGCAAAGGGCTGAATAAAAAAAATCACTATACAAATAACATGAAAGTCAATGTTAAAAAAAGTGAAAAATAAGTAGAATGATGAATGCATTTCAATTCAACTCACATTTCTAATTCACCAAAATTTCTGAAAAATAAAAGGAATTAAGTCTCAACTTGTGTGGGGCCAAATCTGTAATTTTTCTACAAAAGGATCCGGCATGGACACTGCTCTGGAAACAGCCTGTCCCGGCAGGGGAGAGCCTAGGCCATCTGTTTGCTCCAGGTCGCTGTGAGTTCTTACAGCTTCCCATCTGTGTATCCGGAGGAAATTACCTTCTACCTAATGCTTAATTTAGAAAGGTTTTAAATCATTCAAAGTTGGACAAAGGGAACTATGTAAATAAGACAAATCTGAATGCCTTTAATGCTATTTAATAAACAGAATTATCCAGTGTTGTGCATGATAGTAATTAACTTTAGTAAAGTGTAGAGTTCATGACATACAGTGAAAATTTGAAGCCAGATCTATTCTGTGCTTATCTGTCAGAGATCAAGGAGCTGAACTGTTGATTAAATTTCAAGAATATGTAGTAGAAGCCAGAGCGCCCTTCTGAGAGGACACAGAGTGCACTCGTACACCTCATCTTCCACAATGGACTCACCTCATGTGAACTGAATTCTGTCCTGCCTGACAAAGCTGTTCAAGCCAGGCAAACTTTCTCTTTGTCCACTTACTTTCTTATTGACATGGTCTTGCCCAGGCCAGCCTGCTTCAGCCTCTGAGCACTAATAGGATTAGAGGAGCAGCTCCATGCCTTAGGTTCTTTCATGGCTTTACATTTTAAATTACCTAACTGTGGAGAGTGGAGAGTTGGGGGCAAGGGGAAGGCTCCCTCTGGAGCTATTCCTTCCCAAGTGAAGTTCAAGATCCTTGTGCAGCATTCCTTTTTGGGACAGGATCCCTGTACTCTTGTCACGTTTCTTCTGTTAACAGTAACTTTCTCCCACTGGTCTGTATAATATTAACTAACTCTGATAAGAAAGAAGCTCTGGGATGCTGTATAAACAGTACTTATTTGAAGTCAGAAAATACAGGGTCCTCTTACCTTCATGAACTCTCCACAGATGGAATCTCTAAAACAAGCAACCTCCAACACCTGTGCTCCTTCCAACTACTAAATTATAAGCCAAAGAACAAAGCTAGATTCACAAATCTAGACGAACAACAACAAAAAAGCTAGATCTTTAAATTATTCTTTCACAGTGAAATGTAAAGTAACTAAACTCTCCAATGGTTCTAACTGAAGTGATACCACTTTTAGATTGCACTGGATAAACACCCTCCTGTGACATTTAGCAGATATGAGCTCTGGTGTATATGCCAAAGATATCATTTTAACAACATAATCTGGAAATGACCCTTCCCCAAAATCTGGTTTAGATATCCTAATTATTGCTAAAAATAAAAGCTCTAAACCAAGAAGAATGGCACATGCCTGTAATCCTAGTACTCAGGGAGGCTAAGGAAGGAGGACTGCCACTAGTTCAAGGCTAGCCAGGACCACATAGCAAGGGGGGGGGGGGAAGAGAGATCCAAAAGGCTCCACAAACTAAGTTTTTTCAGGTTTTTAAAATTTTTTTAAACTATTTTATTTGGGGGGAAAGAGAGAGAGAGAAAGAGAGAGAGAGAAAGAGAGAGAGAGAGAATGGGCACCAGGGACTCCTGCCACTGCAAACAAACTCTAGATGCAATGCGCCATTTTGTGCATCTGGCTTTACGTGGTTACTGGGGAATTGAACCCAGGTCATTAGGCTTTGCAGACAAGCATCTTAACCACTGAGCTATCTCTCCAGCCCTCCCCCTTTTTTTTTAGTTTTTGATAGCAAAAATCTAATCTGATTTCAAATCATCCAACAGCAAAAATCTAACCTAATGATATGATTTGTCGTTTTTATCCCTCTAGGGAAAATATTCTCTCTTGTACAGAAATTTTAGTATGACTACAATGTGGCACCAGGGACCCCACAGGAGGTCCTATAGGACATATAGTTATGCAGTTTGTTCTAGGAGAAAAAATATCTCAGTTCCAAAACACATCTTCTCGTAAGAGTTCCAAGTAAGGGCCTCAGAAACTGGATTCTAAAAAACCACCATTTTTTGGTTCAAGTCTCACAACTTCTAAGTACTTGTATACTTTGTCCAGTTTCATTGATGTGCCTGTCTTTTTCATGTGGGAGAGGAAGAGAGCGGGAGGTACATATGTGGAGTCATACATATGCTATGCAGACTGACTTTGAACTCCTAGACTAAAGGGATCTCATTACCTTGGCCTCTTGAGTAGCATGTGCCATCATACTAGGCACATCTATGAACTTTTAGCATCTTAAAGAGCACATTAGCAGGGCTGGGAAGATGACTCAGCAGTTAAAGATGCTTGCTTGCAAAGCCTGCTGACCCATGCTCAACTCCCAGGCCACCCATGTAAGCCAGACACAAAATAAAAGTGGTGTAAGCATCTGGCATTCATTTGCAATGGCAAGAGGCCCAGGTGCCACCTACACACAAAAGTAAATATATAAATAAATAATACATAAATAAACACAAAGGGGGAAGAAAAAAAAGAGAAAGAAAAACTGGCTACCTCAGGTGCAGTTCATAACCCCTAACCTATGAACAGATCCAGTATGTGCACTGAGGAAGGACCCCAGTGGGTAGGGGACAGCAGGGAAATGGGGACACATTCACAAGATTTGCTCGTACAACGTATATACTTATTCATAATAAAGATATTAATAAAAAAAAGAATAGTCTCAGCCAGGTGTGGTGATACACATCTGTAATTCAAACACTCGGGAAGCTAAGGTAGAACTATCATTAGCTCAAGGCCATCCTGAGCTATACAGTGAGATTTTGTTGGGGACTCCTGCGTGCTGGAGAGTCTATTTACTGAAATAGGAAGGAATAAGGGGGATAGGATTCTCACATTAAGTTCAAGATGCCTGTGAGAAATGCAAGAGTGCTTATCAACTATATCCCAGCTGCTTAGTTAACACAGTTCTGATATGTAGCAGGTACAATAAATATCTGAGTAGACTAAACATAGTAGGAATGAGCTTCTATGCTTAGTTACAGCAGTCCCCTGTGAACCACAGGGATATGTTTGAATGTGGGATGTCCCCCACAGACCGAGTGTTTGAACACTTGGTTCCCAGCTTGCTGGTATTGTTTGGGGAAAGTGGAATCTTTAGGGGCAGAGGTATAGCTGGGAGGAGGTCACGGGAGGGCAGGCATTTTCCAGTCAATCTGTTTCTTGACTAGCTATGGGAGGTAACCAACCACCCTAAACCTCCTGCTGCAATACCTTCCCCAGGGTGGTGAATATCCCCCTCAGGCTATAAGCCAAAATAAACTCCTCCCCCCTTAGTTGCTTATTGTTGGATAGTCACAGTGACAAAAAAAAAAAAAAAGTAGCACAGGACTAAATTCCAAGACGCTCAGTGAATGAGTGTGGTATTACTAAACCCAAAACATATGGCTATAGGGCTTTTCTTTATTTCTTCACAATAGTACATCATGTCACAGGTAAATTGTCCTTTTGGTCCTAGAACCTCCTTTGCATCACCACTCTTGCACTTTGGGGCTACTATTAAGTGAAATAATGATTATATGAACACAGTCGCTGTAATACCACAACAGGAAATCTGACAGCCAAGGTATAACCAACCCGAGACATAAATAGATGGCTATTTACGTGACCAGGAGATGGGCAGCTGTGGTGGTTGGAATCCTATAAACTCATGTGTTCTGAATGCTTGGTCCCCAGCTAGTGGCAATTTGGTAGGTGGAGCTTTGCTGGAGGAGGACTATTGCTAGTGGTGGCCTTAGGGGTATTCTAGCCAACTCCTCCTTGACAGAGCTCAGGTCACTCTCTTGCTGCTATCTTCCACCTGCTACCACAAGAAGTGATGTCTAGCCTCTGCTCTACCATCCTTTCTCTGCCACCATAAAGCTTCCCCCTGAAACTATATGCCAAAATAAAACCTTTTCTCCCATCAGCTGCTAGGTAGGTGATGTTCTTGCCTTGCAAACATGAGTCTAATTCCTAATACCCACTGAAATGCTGGGCATGACGATACACACATGTAATCCCAGTGCTGGGAGAGAGAGAGAAGATCCCTGGAGCTACTAGCCGAGCCAAATGGGTAAGCGCCAGGCCAATGTCTCCAAAAGAGGTGGATAGTAAAGTTCTCATCACACCCTTCCCTTACTGAACAGTCCAAATGCCCAAAGTAGGGACAAGAATGGTGGGGAAATCTAATCCCAGCATTCCAAGGCTGAGGTAGGAGAATTCAAGCCTAGCCTGATCTGCAAAACAAGACCTTCTCTGAAAAATAAATGTGGTTTGCATAATGCAACTCAAGGTTTACTCCAAGTTACCTGTTTGAGACCTTGTTTTCTAGACTACTGTTTTCTTTTTTTCCTTTGAGTCAAGAACTCACTCTACAGCAGCCTCCTAAATACTGGGATTAAAGTGGTGAGCCAGCATTTTCAAATTTTAACACTATGAAACAGCTTTGAATATTTGCTATAACTATGAACACTGAATATGCCAATGCTAGTCATAGTTCAGGAAACTTAACCTACCTATATAATACAACATATTTTCTACATTACATGTTTTTATGGATGAGGTAGTTTTGAATCAGATGCCCCTTATAAACTCATGTGTTCTTTAAAATTTTTATTATTTTTTTTTTATTGTCCATAATGAGTTACATTATTTAATGGGCAAACGATGTAAACTCATGTGTTTTAAATGCTTGGTTCCCAGCTGGTGGTAATTTGAGAGGTTGAGCCTTGCTGGAGAAGGTGTATTGCTGGGGACTGACTGGCTTAGGGGTGTTACAGCCAGCTACTTTTTGCTAGAGTACGGCTCACTCTCCTGCTGCTGCTGTAATCACCTGCTTTGGCAGACGTGATGTCCAGTCTCTACTCATGCCATGCTGTCCCCTGCCATCATGAAGATTTCCTGCCAGAGTATAAGCAAAAAAAAAAAAAAAAAAAAAAAAAAAAAAAAAAAAAAAAAAAAAAAAAAAAAAAAAAAAAAAAAAAAAAAAAAAAAAAAAAAAAAAAAAAAAAAAAAAAAAAAAAAACCACCTCTCCTCCCAAGAGCTGCTTTTGGTCTGGTGCTTTATCCTAGCAACAAGAAGGTAACTACAACAATGGACTACCAAAGTTACTAGAGACCAACTTGAAATTATATTTTTCTATGAAAAAAAGAGCATAAAATTATCTGTAAAATTTCTTGACTTAAAAAAGCAGGTTTGGGGATGGCCCAGTGGTTAAGACACTTGCTTGCAAAACCTAATGACCGGAGTTTGATCCCCCAGTACCCAGCCAGATGCACAGAATGGTGCATGCATCTGGAGTTTATCTGCAGTGGCTAGAGGCCCTGGCACACCCATTTTCTCTCTGCTTGCTAATAAATAAATAAATATTATTTTTAAAAAAGAAGAAAAGCAAACTATATGGGTGGGAGAGATTGCTCAGTAGTTACAGGCACTTGCTTGCAAATCCTGATGGCCCAGGTTTGATTCTCCAGTACCCACATAGAGTGAAATGCACAAAGTAGTCCATGCATCTGGAGTTTGCAGTGGCAAGAGGTCCTGGAACACACTCAGGCTCTCTCTTTCAAGTATTTTTCAGAGCAAACGACAGTTCTTCTATTAAGCTATCACTGTCTTATTCTAGGCCATGCAGTACTGTCCTCCCATCTCCAAATACCCGGGCTTAAATCTGAATTCAAATATTTTCTTAATAAACTCCAACTTTTTCATAATATTATCTTTCTCACTACTTAGGAAACAGAAAGCCATGATATAGCCTGGGTCATGATGTACTAGAAACATTAATAGTTACTACATACTGATCAGTTTCCGTAATCCAGGCACAGTGATAAATGTACATTACTGTAAAGATACTAATATTAGAAAAACTTTTTACAGTGCTGGGAATTGAACTTAGAACCTCATACATACTAGGCAAGTGTCCTACCACTCAGCTATATTCAAATGAGAGAAAGAGTTCAGTAACTTGCTCAAAGAAAGACTCCAGATACGTCTAGATCGAAAGCCTAGCTTCTAAACCATTATTCTTAAGGTTAAAATATTGTGATGTAAGCTGGCATGGACTACCTGTTTCCAAAAAAAAAAAAAAAGCAAACTTTTCACTTATTTCAATCCCCTAATTGTTCACTAACTCAAATATCAAGTGGTCACTCCAAATCATACATAATGATAAACAGAAAAAGTGTGACCAATTGGTTTGTTGAATTTTTAGGCCTGCTCGGAACAGACGTAGATGATACACGTTTATTCCTTAGAGTTGTTTAAATAACATTTATAACATACATATAAGACTAATAGTAGAAGGACCTCAATTTGAGTGCAGCAGTTATTTTCTTTCCCATCTTAAACCAAAAAGGACACGCAATGCTATTCTTGGATGCGCCACTTGAGTGGTGTGCCTCTTCCCTCGTCAGGTATGTCCTAGGCAGTGGTAGCGTCCACCAGTCCCAAACAGCGCGCCTGCCCAGCCGACCACCAGGGCGAGCCATTCGGTCCCCGTCGCCCCAGGCTCTCTCCTGTCTTCAGGACGCTTATCCTCTCCTTAGACAGATCGCTCAACACACAGGGGACTTGGCCAAACTACTAATTAGTGCGAACAAAGTCGTCGTCTTCTTTTTCAGTAAGTGCTGTTCTTCACGACGATTTGCACCTGTAGCAGCGCCGCCCGGACACCTCCAGGGCCCCGGGGTCCCCAGCCCAGCACCGCCCGGACACCTCCAGGGGCGCGGGGTCCCCAGCCCAGCGCCACCCGGACACCTCCAGGGCCCCGGGGTCCCCAGCCCTGCGCCACCCGGACACCTCCAGGGGCGCGGGGATCCCAGCCCAGCGCCGCCCGGACACCTCCAGGGCCCCGGGGTCCCCAGCCCAGCGCCGCCCGGACACCTCCAGGGATGCGGGGATCCCAGCCCAGCGCCGCCCGGACACCTCCAGGGCCCCGGGGTCCCCAGCCCAGCGCCGCCCGGACACCTCCAGATGCCCGGGGTCCCCAGCCCAGCGCCCAGGGCGGCTTCAACGTGGGGAATGAATGGACGGACGGGCGCGGCGAAGGTGCCGGCGGGAAGGCGGCATCTCCCGCAGCCGGGACCACGACGGGGGCTCCCGGGCTCGGAGAGGGCGACCCGACACGTGGGCGACCCTGGGCCCGGGGCGCGTCCGTCGGTCAGGCACGGGCGCCGTCTCCGCAGGCCCCGCGGGGCGCCCGCGAACCCCGACCGAAGCCTCCCGCACCCCGAGGTCCGCGGCCGGCCCAACCGGAAGCCCCGGGGCCGCCCGCGCCGGCTCACCTGACGCTCCCGGCAGCACGGAGCTCGGCGTCGGGCGGGAGCCCCACCGCACCGCGGATTCGCGAGATCAGCTGATTCACGGGGAGGCGGGGCCTCGGGACAGGGGCGGACCCGAGGGAGACCAGCCTGGGGAGGAGGGCGGGAGGGGGTCGCTCCGGAGTGGGCGGGGTTAAACTGGAGACTGCAGACGGCGAGCGGTAGGGATCAAAATGCTTAGAAATGCGTTAGGCACAACCAAGCGAGGTTTCGCCATCTCTGGACTAGGTTGGAGCCGCCCAGTCGTCCCGACAAAGCTACCCCTGGGTTTCCATGGTGACAGTAGGCCATCGGAGCGTGTGTTGGAAGGGTGCCCAGTGGTTTTGTTACATCTCAAACTGCAAGAGATGGAAGTGAAAGACTGAAAAAACCTAGCCGCGTGGGATGACTCAAACCCGTAATCCCAGCAGGTGGGAGGGGGACGATCAGGAGGCCCAAGGCAAAGCGAGTTCGAGACCAGCCTAGGCTACGTGACACCTTGACAAAAAAAAAAAGTAAAAAACTAAAATATCTTCAAACTGCCTTTGTGGGCTATTTTCTAACGGGGCGGGTTCCCCCTGGTGTCCACGCTGGGTTTTTACTGGTTACAACCTCAAAGGCTGAGTAGAGAGAAATTAATTGGCCTCCTCTGAAATTCCCACAAGGCTCCCCAGCCTACAGTCTCTGAATAAAGTCAATTTGCTTGCCCCGCACATGGCTTCACAACAATCAACTGGTCGCAGTCATAGTCCCAGCCCCACACCTCGCTTGCACCCTCAATGCGGCCCCTGGAGATCTTTCCAGAGTAGCCATTCTCGGTGCCAAGCTGCCGAGCAATGTGCATGGCTGCACCTGCAAGCCTGTATTACACCAGCAAGGGTAGTCGGGGTCTGAAGCTCCTGCGTGTGAATAACCTATCTCCACCCTACCCTGGACTCAGCTGCCTCCCAGTGCTCCCCCCCACACACCTGTTAAACTTACTCTGTAACAGTTCAACCAGCCAACGCAGAAAATCATACAATTGAGCTTGGCACCCACTGCTGAAAAAGCCAAGTAGACACAGAGGTTGCCAGAGTTGTTAGGGTCAGAGCCCAGGCCCTGGCAACCCTAAACTAGGTTCTGTGCCTGTCTTCAGTAGTTAAAGGAACCCACGGAGGCCCAGGGACTGCTCAAATCCATCTTTGTGGTCCGATGTGAGGCTTGGATCTAAATCACTAGGCAGTCCTGGTCCTGCTATTTCAGCCCCAAGTCTGTCCTGCAAGGTGATCTGAGAAGTTGTCAGAAATGTGTCTTCTCTTTCTGGGAGACAAGTTCCTCTTGACTGGCACCAAGGTGAGACTCCCAGGGAAACTCTGATTTCTTGGGGTCCACTGTCTCAATTGTCAGATGGATAGAAGGGCGAGGCACAAGTGTATCTCTTTAGAATATCTTCCCTCCTGTCTGGAGGAACACGCAGTGTGGTGGTTTGGATGTAAATACATGTCCTCCATAGACTCAAGTATTCTTGATTAAGATTAAACTTTCTACTTATCTACTTAAGTCTCCAGCAGGGAGGCGTGTCACTGGAACAGGATCTTCAGTCCAGCCTTGCTAAGTGTGCAGAGAGCCAGTTTGAACTCTTGACTGTACTTGCTGGTGCTGTGTATATATGCTGAAAAGAGCCAGCTTCCTCCACCCTGTGGATGCTTCCCCTGGAATCTGTAAGCCTGAAATAAATTCTGTTCTCCCATAAGCTGCTTCTGGTCAGATGCTTGTCCCAGAAACACAAAGGTAACTGCAACACACAGCTTCAGTCAGTCAGCTTCTATACATCGATGAGCCTAAATCTGTCACATTTACAGGGTACTACTCAGAATATCACCTATTCCCATCTCTCCCCAACCCTCCTCACATGTTCCTAACCTCTTACCAAACTCTGACCCTCCTGGGTAAAAATAAAAAACTTTTGATTCACCAAAGCTGGATTTTGGTGCAACCATGCTTTACTTTAGTCTGTCATCTGAGTCAAATTTGGTGTGAATAGATGTGTGTTCGTGTCTCCCCAGAGAATTTTCATGCACCATCTTTTTGTTTGTTTTTGTTTCTTTGAGGTATGGTCTCACTGTAGCCCAGGTTGACCTGAAATTCATTATGTAGTCTCAGGCTGGCCTCAAACTCATGGTCTCCTACCTCAGCCTCCTGAGTGCTGGGATTAAAGGTGTGTGCCACCCACTAAGTGGGATTTTTTTTTTTTTTGGTTTTTCGAGTCAGGGTCTCACTCTAGTCCAGACTGACCTGGAATTCACTATGTAGTTTCAGGGTGGCCTCGAACTCATGGCGATTCTCCTACCTCTGCCTCCCAAGTGCTGGGATTAAAGGCGTGCACCACCACGCCTGGCTTAAGTGGGACTTTTTTTTTTTTTTGAGGTACAGTCTCACTGTAGCCCAGGCTGACCAGAAATTTACTATGGTGTCTCAGGTTGGCCAAACTCATGGCCATCCTCCTACCTCTGCCTCCTGAGTGCTGGGATTAAAGGCATGTGCTGCCACACCTGGCTCATGTGACATCTTTTGATTTAGTTAAACTAATCAGTTATAGCAGAAATTAAGTTCTGGAACATTGGAATTGAGATTTTAAGCAATGTAGCAGTTTCCACGCCCGTCTCTGGGAAGCCATCTTCACTGTGCTCCAGATTGATAAAGAACAGTGTGAAGGAAGAAGCCACCTGGAAGAGGTGCCAGGCATGTGAGTGTAGCCTCTGATAGCTTCCAGGTCAATGCAGTCACCAACTGAATGCAACAGAGTAGCACCAGCCAATGCTAAGTGGGGCAGAAAAACAGCCTACTCAAGCCCTGTCTGAATGCCTGACCCAATTCCTGAGATATAAGTTGGTGCTCTAAGCCGCTACATTGGGACGTGTAGTGATGCAGCAGTAACTAAACAAATGGGAAGAGTATGAGACAATAAACAGGTGTAAGTTGGCATAGTGATTAGCGCTGCTATGAAGGAGCAGCTGTAATCACATGCTGGAGCCAGGGAACTTACATTTAAACTTGAACTTCAGTTCTTGGCCTCGGCTTCCTCATCTATAAAACAGGAATAGTAAGAGTTTATGTTAGAGGTGATGTGAGCATTAAATATTATAAAGTATGTGACATGCTTAGAATGGCGTGTGATACATAGCAAATGCTATATTTGGCCAAGTATAGGTGGCACACACCTGTGATCCCAGCATTAGTGAGCCAGGGCTACCTCACTAATTCAGAGGGGGGAAGAAGATAGAAATTGGCTAAGCAGCTGAGGGTAATAGCTCCACCCAAGTGAACAGTTTTTTAACAATAGGAAACGTCCTTGAGCCTGTAAGAGGGTTGATTTGAGTATTCTTCCTAACAGAGTCCTCCTCCTTCCCTAGAGATCTGACATGAGAATGAGAATAAGATTACCTAGAACAAGATTACAAGGCACCTGTACACATAACATGGGATCTGGTTCTTTTCTTCTCTCTTCTTCCCTGAAGGACTTCCCCTTCCCTAGAAACCTGACAAGGATGTGAATAAGACTGCAAGGTGCCTAAACACCTGAGATAATATCTGGACTGATCAGCTCAGCCCCATCCAGTAAATTCCCACAAAAGACCCCAATCAGAGTCACCAGACAGTTTTTCCCATTCCTGGGGACCCTCTCCTGCTTTACAGAAGCTCTGTATTCTGTCCTTCTCTTAAGCTCTATAATAGAATCTTTCTGAATCTCACCTTCTATGGTCTATGGATTTCATTCTTCAAATTCACAAGACAAGAACCTAGAGGCCACTGACTCAGTGGAATTTTTGTATGACTGTGACCACCTAGCATCTAACCCTTGGACTAAAATCCCAATCACAAGCCAAGAATGGCTCTATCACTCTCAAAGACACCACAAATTCTCACATCACTAGGGAAGTTAAGACAAGAGGATTTGAAGTTAGAGACATATATATATATATATATATATATATATATATATATATATATAGCAGAGTTCAAAGCTAAGATTTTTTTTAAAAAAGTGGTGCTCAAGAAAGAGATGATAGAAAATGACAAAAAAGAAATACACTTTAGTGAAGGCCAATATTAAAAACCAAGAATGAGAATGAGACTTGCCGGAGGGCAGAGGGCAGTACCCAGGGCTGCACCTCAGGGAGGGGGTAAGAATGAATGACAAATGTCAGCTCCAGGCTCCCATCCTTTGTATGTGTATGTGGGGTGTGCATTCACACTCACATATAAATATTATTAGTCAATTTGGTGGCACTCACTAAGACTCTGAAAGGGATGCAAGATATTGTTAGAAAAACAATATAAACATTGATCTGAGTGCTCAGGTCAGAGGCTGGGAGATGGCTCAGTGGATAAAGCACTTGCAAGCATGAATACGTGAGTTCAGATCTCCAGATCCCACATAAAGCTGGAAGCTGTGGTGGGCTTCTATATGGGAGGTGAAGACAGGAGAATTTCTCAGAAGCCTATGGACAAGACAATCTTGCAAAAAGAACAGTGATCAACAAGGAGAGACCCTGCCAAATGCATAAACACAGACACACAGACACACACACAGAGAGAGAGAGAGAGAGAGAGAGCGAGAGAGAGAGAGAAAGAGAGAGAGAGAGAGAGAGCAGAATGCACAGATCAGTAAATAACCCAAGCCTTAAGAAGATCATTGTGGGGGAGGGGAGGGTAAGCAAGGAAAGGTTTGGAGCAGAGTTCTATGGAACCTCATCCTGGACTTAAAAGGTGCAGAGGTAGCTGGGTATGGTGGCTCACACCTGTAGTCCCAGCAGCACTCAGAATCATAGGCAGAAAAATCCTGATCCTGGGCTACAGAGCAGTTCCATAAAGAAAAGATAAACCATAGATCTTCTAGACTTTCACAGTAGAGTTAGTTTATGTATCTTGTTCTAGTTACCCAGTGTATTGAGCCTATATGTAGGTTGCACTTTTATTCTTACTGAATTAGATTATGTTTTCTTGAATAAATGAGTGATTAAGAGTAGCTTAGACTTGTTTTAATGGAGACTGAGATTCTAGGTGGCTGTGATTTCAGATGAGGGGCACCTGTCTCTTATGGCCATCTGGGAGCAGTTAACTGTGTGTCTGGACGTCATGTAAAAAAAGATGATAGCGACAATGAATACCAAAGACCTGCTGGCGACACAACGTAATTAAAGGTCTCTACTCATCTCATACTAAAAAATAATTAGTGGACAGGATGACTAATCACCAGATGTGGGCAAGCAGATGCTCGCCTTGTTATTATTAGAATGCAAGCATGTGCTCTATGAGAAGAGTTGAGTCATATATCATGCGTCCTATATTGTGACATGTAATTAATTAGACGTTAGAGCAAGCATGTTTAATGAAATTTAAATAGGTATGTGCTTAAACACCGTGTCTGGATGATTTTATGTAATATGTGCCTAATACTGTTTCACTTCTCTTCTTCTCCCCATACCTAGTTTTGTTGACACAGCCTAACATTCTGTTCTCAAGCTGAGCATTACAGGTTGTCTTTCTTCTTTTTTCTCTTAGGCAGGATCCTGCTGTTGTAGCCCAGCCTATCCTGGAACTTACTGTGTTGCCTAGGCTGAATTTCAATTTGAGGCAATCCTCCTGTCCATGCTTCCCAACTGCTGTGGGAATGAACACAAGCCACCGTACCTAAGTTACTTTTCTTGTAGAAAAAGAATAATTTTGTACATGGAGTGAAACAACATGAATTCAGAAGTTTCAGATGCGGAATAGTTCTGGCAATCATCTCTTTTTCAAGTTTATATGTCAAAAACAACAGGGAATCTCTCTTGAAATGTTGTCTATATGAATTCCAAGTAGACCGCAGGATTGGACACTGTTTAGGAGTGTCCTCGGGAGGAGCTGTTATTAAAAAGAGAACAGAATGGACACTCCAGAGTCCTTACTTTCAAATGGAAGAGGGAACAGAAGGACAGATGAAACTATTCAAACTTTACTTCTACTTATTTATTTTTCTAACTTAAAGAATGGTAATTTGGGGATAAATGGTTTTCTTTTTCATGTGTTACAATGTACTACATGTAACTTTTCAGAATTAAAATAAAAGCATTAGGTTCTAAACTGCAAATAAAAATCATGTCTCTTAAAAGATTCTTCATGCCTTGCTCAAAAAATAAATCATGTCTAAAAGATTTATTGACAAGTGAGTTATTTGAAGCTTAGAACATGTTTTCCTATGCAGAAAGTGAGGCGAATAATGGTTTAGCTTCTGGACTAACTTACAAAAGTTATTGATTTGTGATGTTATAAATTGAAAGCAGTATTTATGCAATATTTTATAGTTAAACAAGAAGAAAAAACCTTCCGTATCAAGTGAGAGTCATTTAAAAAGATATTTCATGTATTTATTTGCAAGCAGAGAAAGATAGAAGAGAGACAGACAGAGAAGGGGCGCATCAGGGCCTCCAGCCACTGCAAAGGAACTCCAGATGTAAGCGCCACCTTGTGCATCTGGTTTTACGTGGATACTGGGGAATTGACCTCGGATCCTTCTGCTTTGCAGGCAAGTGCCTTAACTGCTGAGCCATCTCTCCAGCCCCAGAGAGACATTGTAATGACTGCTGGTACCTAAAGGAAAAGCAGGGTTTAAGAGACTGTGTTCTTGGAAGCTGCACAGCAGAGCGTAGGCAGGACGAGTGAATGGAGAGCTGAAGCCCAAGGGGAAGTGTGTCCTTGTCCACATCAGTACCGAAACACTTCACAACAATGAAAACAGTTAATGGAAGCCCTCCATGGTCAATCTCTTCTCAGAACACTATAGCCCTCATAAGTAAGTCCTCTGCTGGAGACACAGAGGCACCCAGTAGCCAATCCACATGGGAACTGTGGGCTGATGACAATACCAGCATGTATCAGACATTGTCTTTATTTAAAATTCAAGTAGGTCTGGTGATGCAAGCCTGTACCCAGTGAGGTGAGGCAGTAGATTCATGAGTTCAGACCAGCCTGGGCCACATGGCATGACCTCAGGACCCGCAGACTCCTAGGGTGAGCCCAAGAAAAACTGCACCTCATGCCTGCCCGCACTGTTGCTGTGAGGAGGCCCCTTTAACAGCCAAGCAGGCCTAGCTGACTCCCTGCTAACCACCAGTTCCTTGGGCTTCAGTATTTGAAAAAGTCAGCTGGCTTTCATGGGAGGGATGCCTGGCCCAACGTCCTGCTCTGCAGCTGGGAGAATTTTTTCAGGAGCAGCACTGCTGGGCATGTCGGGATTAGAGGTGGAAAACACAGCCAAGGTCATAGGCGGGGCTCCTGCTCCTTCCCACCATTGTGTGGTCAGCAAATGCTTTTGTTTTGTCTTTTTTTTTTTCTACAGTTTTTTCACTATGTAGAAATAATTTATTTTTAAAGGAAAAAAAGAAGAGAGAAAACTGGATATATTTTGTACAACACAGATTTTTAGGCATTACTTTTAAAAAAGTTGTTGCATTACTTTTTTTGCATTACTTTTTGACATTGACATTTTATTATGTATACAGACAGACAGAGACATTGATACCTAATGTATAATAAAATCTTCATATAAAGGGATATCGCTCAGTGGCAGAACCCTTGCCTAGCCTGTATAAGGCCCTAGGTTCAATATTTTATCAGTGAGAGAGAGAGAGAGAGAGAGAGAGAGAGAGAGAGAGAGAGAGAGAATCATGTTCATGCTCCCTGCCCCCCATTATCCTCTTTTCCTTCCTCTCCTTCCATTTGGCCACCTTCTTCCCAAATTATTAACTAATTTTTGTTTTGTTTTTTTTGAGACAGAGTCTCATGTAGCCTAGGCTAACCTTGAACTCCTGAAACTCCTGCCCCTACCTCCTAAGTGCTGGTATTACAAGTATGAACCACCATACCAGGCTTAATTTTTAAATGTTGAGTTTTAGAATATTACAAAATGATTCATTACTTTTATTTATCCTTTTTATTTTCTTTTTTGGTTCCTTGAGATAGGGACTCACTGTGTAACTGAGTCAGGCTTAAAACTAGTGTCAGTCCTTCTGCCTCAGCCTCCTGAGTACTTTAAAAATATTGTTTGATTTTATTTATTTGTAAGCAGAGAGAGACACAGAATGGGCGTGTCAGGGCCTCTCAGGAGCAGACATAAACATGGAAAGAGAGAGAGAATTAGCACACCAGGGCTTCTTGCCACTGCAAACAGACTCCAGATGCATACGTCACTCAAATTTTACCTTCTCTTCTTACTTTGGGTCACCACTTCCCTTCCTGGCTCTTTTGGAAGACTGCCATGGACAGAAGCCAGCTGGCTCCTAAGGTGACAAGCCGGAAGGGGACAGCATTTATAAAGAGGAACTGGATTGAACAGTTTGCATAGTGTTTTGAAATATTTATTATGAAAATAATTGTTAGTCTGGCTACATTTCAAAGTATTGGAGAAAAGGGTCGTTTGGTTGGCCCCAGTAACTATCAGTTTTATGTACATGCTAAAGATATTTGGGAGAGAGAAAAACTCATGAGGGCTGGAGAGATGGCTCAGCGGTTAAGGCACTTGCCTCCAGTGCCTAAGGCCCCCGATTCAATTCCCCAGATCCCACATAAGCCAGACCCACAAGGTGGAGGCTCTGATGTTCTCTCTCTCTCTCTCTCTCTCTCTCTCTCTCTCTCTCTCTCTCTCTCTCTCTCTTTGTCTCTCTGTATCTCTCTGTTTGAAAATGAATTTTAAAAAATCATGAAGCAATTGGGTAAGGTGAAAGGAAAGGATATTTATGTGAAATGCATGTGTGTAAATGTGAAAATTGACTACCTCAGGCCACATCAAATCAGCTCTGAGTAGCCAAGTTCAAGGACAACTGGGGTGGGGCTGAGATTTGGGGTTCAGAGGGAAAAGCAGTTGAGAAGTAGGGAAAGGTGATTTGGCCACTTCTCATACTAGCCACGTAGTGGTGCTATTAGCACAAGGCTGTCCTCTTGTCTGGAACCAGGGCCAGAGGGGCTCTGGCACCCTGGGAAGGAGGAGATAGGGAGAGGGAGTCCACACAATTTGTGGGAATCCGATTTTAAAGTCAGGTTTCTGTAATCTGCATTCATTTGTATCTATGTCCCCATAATCTGTGCATACATTAAAGTAATAATAACTTTCAGTATACATTTTCAAAGGTCCTAAAACCTTACTGCTTCTAGATTGGCGTGTGCTACACTTCAGAGCGAAAGGGAAGTTTGCACAGCAGACCACTTCACCCTTACAGAGGGCAAGGTGCTTTAGGACAATGTCAAAGAAGGGTATGGAACATTTAAATGTATTTCACAGAAATTAACAATTAACAATGGCAAATATACGGAAGGTATCATCTTCATTCTTTTTTTTTCTGTGGTTATATTTATTATACATGTCTCTGTATATGCCTACCTCTTATTACAACTGAGCCTTTTCAAGGAAGAGTCAATATGTTGGTCATCTTTTGGGGGGTGTCCTTTGTATTTAGCAAAAAGTTTGGAACTTAATCACACACTTGTAGAAGTCAAGTATTGCCACAAGGGCAGACCATGTATGAAACAGTAGACCCACGAGATTAGGATGAAGCTGAACAATTCTTATCACCTAGTACAGTAATGGATGTAGAACGCTAGGACAGAGCACGGCTGCATTCATGGGGTGATGCTGGTATAAACAGATCGACTGTGCTAACAAGTAAGTGTACAGTAACCAGGCCATGAGAATAAACGACTTCTGAGTGCTCAACACTAAGTGGTGCATCTATAGCACACCCTCCAAAGGTTCAGGGAGCATTGCTGAAGAAGGGGAAGAAATAATGGGAGAGCCAGAGGATGAGCCGGAGGGCAGTACAATGGTGTGTTCTGGACATGAAGTGGCTCCTGCATTCATGATCTTACAATGACTGCATGAGACCTACCTATTAACATTCCATTTATATAATGTTGGGTCTATCAAAGTTTCCTAATGGGTGGTGGAGGAGAGCAAAAATAAAAAGACATTAAAGTATTAAAGTATAAGAAGGACTAATTGAGCAAAAGGAGGGTGCAGTTGAAGGGGAGGGGACAGGAGGGACAAGAGAAAGTAACTGGATTAGGATCCAAATACATTGTATACATGTACAACTTTTATCAACACAAAAATCTAGCATATACAATTATGCATTATACAATACATAATACAATATACAATATATAAATATATATAAATTATATTATATTATATATTATATAATTATATTATATTATATATTATATAAAATATATTAAATATATATAAATTATATAAAATATATATAAATTGTATATAAATTATATACAATATATAAATGACCATTTGAATATCCTTTAAAGGGCTATAGTTCAATATTTTGTTCATTTAGATATAGTTATTTAATTTCATAATCTTATTATGAAACACATTCAAACCACCACATTATATTGTTTTTCCAAATAAATAAATGAACAAATAATAAATAAATAAATAAAATATTTGTATATTCACCTTTATTTGTTAATAGTCAAATAAATTTATTCCTAGTATACAGTAATAAATTTGAATACTAGAAACCTCCAAGTGATCATTTTTGTTTAGAATTAATATGAAGTCACAGATTTTTAAAAACTTTTTGATAGCTTCCATAATTAGAGACAATAAACCATTACGACTCCCTCCTTCCCTCCCTCCCTTCCCCCTCTCAATTACTCTGTATTTTGTTTCATGTCATCATCTTTCCTCCCATTATGTGTAGGTATTATCAGGCGCTGTGAAATCATGAATATCAAGGTCATTTTGTGTCTGGAAGTTTGCACTGTAAGCAGTCCTACCCTTCATTTGGTTCTTACAATCCTTCTACCACCTCTTCCACAATAGACCTGAGCCTTGGGAAGTGGGATAGAGATGTCCCAGTGCTGAATGCTCCACTGTCGTTTCTTCTCAGCACTGTGATCCCAGTGGTCACTGCCATCTGAAAAAGAGAAGCTGCTCTAGCCAAATGCAAGAGTAGCATTATTATATGGGTATGATCATTTTTTTTTAAAAAAGTGCTTGTAAGGCAGTTTGGTGAGTATATTATATGCATTTAGCCAGACAATAGCAGGCATCACTCCCCTAGGGTTCATGACCTCCCCCGCCATAGGCTTTTGACTAGGTCTTCAGTACTAGGCATGTATTCCCTCCCGTGGAGGGGCCTCCAGTTAGGCTTGCAAAGCCTAACTGCCTGGGTTTAATTCCTCATAAACGCTGTAAAGTCAGATGCATTAAGTGGTATGTGTGCCTGTAGTTTGCAATGGTAAGAGGCCCTGGCACATCATCATCATCTTCTCTCTCTCTCTCTCTCTCTCTCTCTCATAAATAAATAAAATATATATTTTAAAATGAAATATGGTAGAATTATAATTTTTCTAAAATATGTGGAATCTCACAGGATTCACTAGGCAATAACATGAGTAATAAGGTGAAATTTATATCAGAAACATTAAAAACAGTCCCCAGACTCCACATAATGCATCTGAGAAAGGAACTGCCATTGAGAGGGACCACAACTTTAATCTTGAATTTAGGAGGCTGAGGTAGGATGATCAAAAACAAAACAAGGGGCTGGAGAGATGGCTCATCGGTTAAAGTCACTTGCATATTTACAATGCCTTATGTCCAGGGTTCTATTCCCCAGTACCAACTTAAAGCCAGATGCACAAAGTGGCACATGGATCTGGAGTTCCTTTGCGGTGGCAGGAGGCCCTAGCATGCCCATTTCCCCATTCTCTCTCTCTCTCTCTCTCTCTCTCTCTCTCTCTCTCTCTCTCTCTCTCTTTCTCCTTGCAAATAAATAAATAAAAATACTTTAAAAATAAAACACTATTAAGTGAAAAAAGCAAAATGAAGTACAATGTTTATAGTTTGTTACCCTTGTTAAAAAATGAAAAAAAAAATCCTGTAATCCTGTAACTTCTGTAACCCCAGTGTTCAGAGACTGAGGCTGCCATGAGTTCAAGGTCAGCCCTGACTGCATAGTGAATTACAGGTCAGCCTGGAATGCATAGTGGAAATTTGTCTGAAAAACAAAACAAATAAATATTAATATTGAAATGTCCCAAATTTGAATAAGTCTTTCAAATGACTTGTGTCTTGCAACAATTGTCGGCTTTTGTTTTGAGATAGGGTCTCACTCTGTAGCCCAGACTGGTCTTTAATTCATGACAATCCTTCTGCCTCAGCCTCCCAAGTGTTAATATTACACCTGCCACCAAATTCAGCTTTATTATGGCATTTTAAAAACTTAGATAAAGGCTCATAGTTTTAAATTATCTAAAAGTAAAAATATTTAATAACTGAAAGTTCAGATATGAAATATTTGTAAATATTATTGTGATAACAAACAGAGCTCTTATTTTTTCCAGAGTAATAAGTGTGTGTGTGCATGTGTATCCTACATTTGATTTTAGTCTATGTTTGGCATAGTACAGTGGAATGAATGTTATAAGTCTATTACAGAAAAAAGTTGTGCTCAAAGACTATAGACTATGGACGGGTTTGATTCAGATTCCTGGATGTGTCGAGTACCAATATAGTGCTTTACATATACTAGACAGTATATTTATGAAGAAGGAAGGAAGGAATTGGGAAATAAGAAGGTATTTTATGGGCTGGAGAGATGGTTTAACGGTTAAGGCAAAGCAGAAGGACCCGAGTTTGATTCTCCAGTACAAATGTAAAGCCAGATGCACAAGGTGGCGCATGTGTCTGCAGTTTGATTGCAGTGGTTGGAGGCCCTGCTGCACTCTCTCTTTCTCTCTCTCTCTCTCTCTCTCTCTCTCTCTCTCTCTCTCTCTCTCTCTCTCTCTCTCTCCCCCTCTCTTTTTTTTCTCTCTCTCTCTCTCAAATTCACATTCTATGATTCTGTGGTTTCTTTGACTGCTACTAAAAGTTGGCTAGGTTGCAAATTTGTTTTATTGTTGGAAAACCAAGCTGAGTGTGTTGGCTTCTACCTACAATCCCAACACTTGGGATGCTGAGGCACAAACTTAATGCCTTGCTTGGTCTGTTGTGTGAGACCTTGAGACTGTTTCAAAAAGAAAGAAGAAAGGAAGGAAGGAAGGAAGGAAGGAAAGAAAGAAAGAAAAGAAAGAAGAAAGAAAGGAAAGAAAGAAGGAAAGAAAGAAAACGAAAAGATTTTCAAATGAAAGCAAGGGCATGTCTTCTTTAGCACCAGGTAGGTGATCTAAACACCAGTATCTGGAAATTCATAAAAGCGCACGACCCGACAGCACTAACTGGAGGCTGGAGTAAGGACAGCTGCTTGCCGTGGGCTGTGCGCACATGGACGCCAGCCCCGGCAGCGCTCCTGCCCGAGAGCAGGAACTGCTGAAGTCATGAGCTGCTCCAGACAGAGCCCTCGAGTGAGTCACGCGAAAGCTCCTCGCCGCTGCTGACCTCTGGCCAAAAATTTAAAAAGGCAGCGAAGGAGGACAGCAGAGGCCGGGGGAGGAGGTTCCAGTTCGGCTTTGTCCTGGAACCCTGAAGACCATGGGTCAGGAGCTGTGCGCAGAGCGGCTGCGGCCGGGGTGCAGCTGCCCCCCGCGCTCCGAGGGAGGCGAGGCGCCCGGCGGGGCCCCGAGCCCACCTGCGCGCGCCCAGGATGCTGCGCTCCAGGTATCGGCATCCCCGCCCGGGAGCATCTTTCTGGAAGGATCAGCCGGTCCAGGCACTGGCATCCCTATCCCGGGAGCATCGTTCTCGAAGGATAAACAGGGAGTTCAGACAGACGCTCCCTTTTGTAGCAGGGTCTGACTCTTCTGCGGTAGGTCTAAACTCATAAAGTCACGGAGAATTTATGGCTGCAGTTATCAGGTTTGGGGGATGTATTTGTAAACCAAAAAGGGAAAGTCACCTTTGGCTTGAAGGACAGAGAGAAAGGAGGAGGAGGAGGAGGGAGAGAGAGAGGAGAGAGAGAGGAGGAGGGGGGAGAGAGAGGAGAGAGAGAAAGAGAGAGGGAGGAGAGGAGAGGGAGGGAGGGAGAGATGAGAGAGAGAGAGAGAGAGAGAGAGAGAGAGAGAGACAGAGAGAGAGAGAGAGAGAGAGAGAGATTCTGGCCCTGACAACCCCGAGGTTCCAAATAGCAGGGCTGCAAGCTGCAGGTTGGGATGCCTTGGATTCCGATTTTGAAGTAATTAGCTCACTCTCTGCAATGCTCCACTGGAGGATAATTCTCCCGAAGGAATACATTAAGTTCATATAGAGGCAGGGGAGAGGGAGCCCTGGTTAAACAGAAAACTAGGGGGAAAATCCATCAAGGAGACTTAGGTTAACCCAAGCGTTAAAGACTTATGTTCAGGTGAAGAAAAAAATTAATATTTCAGCAGTTGGTATCTTTATGGTCTCTAAGGGATGACTTTCAAGAGAGGCGTCTTTTGGAAGATGAAGGAAGCTTAGGAAAAAAAATACGGGGATGGAAAGTCAAGCATATAAAGTAAAAATGGCTTTGCCAGACACTGAATCTTGACTTTTTGCACCCCCCCCCCTCTCTAGCTAACAGACCTAAAAGAAGCCTCGAGTTCCATGACTTCATTTCACCCCAGGGGACTCCAGGCTGACAGTGCTCGGAAGTTCAAGAGCAAAAGGCCACAGAGTAGCAGCGACTCTTTTCAGGAAGAGGGTCCCAGGCCAGGCTTCCAGTGGGTGAGTCGGTGAGAAGAATGCAATGTACTTGTCCAGGGAAACCAATCCTCACCTCCAGGGGATGCTTCCCAGGTGTTCACTTCCTTTTCCCCCAGCCTTGTCTAATGTCCCTGGGGGAAAGACAAGTCGACGCTAAGAACTAAGTGCTCTTTCTGTCTCCTTCACACAGAGCAAGAGCCTCCCTTTTGGGGCAGCCTCCTCCTACTTGAACTTGGAGAAGCTAGGTGAAGGTTCTTATGCCACGGTTTACAAGGGGATTAGCAGGTGAGTGGCTCACAGCTGTAGAGACTTTAGAGATGACTTTCCCCACCCTTCTTTTAAATTATTACATTACAAAGCTAGATGATACATCACAGACATTCCCAGCTGTGTGTGTGTGGGGGGGGGGGCTGGGCAAGACACCTGGGCCAGTTGGAAGAAAGGCATGATGATCTACATAGCCTTGAAAGAAAAAAACAACCTTGATTTGCTCTAGTTAAAATCAGCCCAGTACAATGTCTGTCAGCTGGTCTTCTCTATTCCATTCAAAGAAAGTAGACTTTCTCTACTATTGACCTAAAGTGCAATTACTGCCTGGCAGGAGACCCAGTTGGTAAGATGTCTCTAGAGAGTTTTTCTTATCCCTCCTTAAATCACAGTGACAAAGATTTGCAGTTACAAGCTATGGAGCTTCTGCTTCCTTCTTCTACCTTGCCTGAGACGAAAACTAAAGTTGGTTTCTGCCAAGTATGGGCTATGCAAAAAACAATGTCCTGTGTTTTTACATTATTATTAAAATATACAAAATGACTGAACAAAACAATACTTATCCGAAAGCCAAATATCCTGTTTGGAGAATGGAACCCCACCTCCATCTAATTATGTGAGAAAAGATGGCTTAGCAGTTAGTTAAAGGTGCTTGTGAAGCCTGATGGCTCTGGTTCCATTTCCCCAGTTTCTATGTAAAGCTGGATGTACAAACTGGTGCATGTGTTTGGAGTTTGTTTGCAGTTGTAGAAGGCCCAGGCAGACCATATTCATACACACTCTCTCAAATAAATAAATATTTTTAGGGCTGGAGAGATGGCTCAATAGTTAAAGGCTCTTGCTTGCAAAGCCTGACAGCCTGGGTTCAATTCCACAGTACCCACATAAAGCCAGATGCACAAAAATGGCACATTGCAGCAGCAAGAGAAGCTGGCACACCCATCCTATCTGTCTCAAAGTTTTTTAAAAAAATTATTTTTAAAAGAAAGTTGGAAGATCTATCCCTCAATTATTTACTCCAACAGAGAAAATATCTTACTAGTGGTCTTCTGTTAGCTTTAAGAATACAAACACTAGTGGGCGTGGTGATGCATGCTTTTAATCCCAGCACTCAGGAAGCAGAGGTAGGAGGATTGTGAGTTCAAGGCTACCCTGAGACTACATAGTGAATTCCAGATCAGCCTGGGCTAGAGTGAGACTCTACCTCGAAAAACTAAAGCAAGGCTGGAGAGATGGCTCAGCGGTTAAGGCACTTGCCTCTTGTGCCTAGGGTCCCAGGTTCAATTCCCCAGTACCCACATAAGCCAGACCCACAAGGTGGTGGCCCTGGTTCGTGTTCTCTCTCTTTCTCTTTCTCTCTCTCTCTCTCTCTCCTTGAAAATAAATAAATAAAATATTAAAAAAGAGAAACTAAAGCAAAAAACACAAACATCAGAATTATAGGAAAAATGCACTTTGAAATCTATTGTATAGACACAGGATTTAATTCATGTTTATAGTTGATCCTGGAAACCAAGAATCTAAAGGATTTCCTTTGAGGAACACGCCTAGTAAAAGTCATTAGAAATACTTGTCCAAGATTACAGGGATATAAGTAGAGGAATATTGCTTGCAGAACTATTTCCAATGGTATCAATAATAAAAAAAAAGATCTGGCCATAAATATCCATTAATGCAGAACCAGGTAAGCAATCACCATGCCATAAAGTTCCACGCAAACAGCTAAAGCGTGAACTAGATATACCAAGATGGAAAGATGCCCAGCATTTTAAGAGAATAAAGTAAGTTCCAGAACAATATGTATCCTATAGTCCCTTTTAGAAAAAAACAAAGCACTCGGTGCATTTATAGATTTAAATGTACATAGGAAAGTCTGGGAAAATACACAAAATGTTAGTTACTCTTAGTGGTTGACTCTGGGGACTACCACGAAGACATAGCATTTCATAATGTAAATGCACATTTAAAAATGCCTTGAAGAACACACCTGTAATCTCAACACTTGTGAGGGGGAAGCAGTAGGAGCAGGAGTTCAAGGCCAGTCTTGGCTACATAGATTTAAGGCTAGCTTGGGCTATACAAGACTGTCTCAACTAAAAAAAAAAAAAAAAAAAAAAAAAAACAAGCAAATAAGCATAAAACAGATACCAAAGAAGTCTTTAATAACTTCAACATCAATTTCTAGTCTTAAAAACTCTAAACAAAGCTGGGTGTGTTGGCTCATGCCTAGAATCTCAGCACTTGGGAGGCTGAGGCAGGAGGATCAGGGGTTCCAGGCTAGTCCCGGCTACATAGAGAGTTTGGGTTACATAATGAGTTTAGGACCAACCTGGGCAACAGAGTGAAACTTTGTCCAAAACAAAGACAAATAAAACTAGAAAAATAGCAAATTATTAAAAACCACTAAACAAAATAGGAATAGGATAGTTTCTCATTATAATGTAAAATATTCCAGGTAAACAGCCCATATGCTTTTTTTGTTAAACAATAGATTACTGCTAAGTTTGAAATATTACAAGAATGCCGAATAGCCTTTATTGATTAAAAAACAACAACAACTCATCTTAAATCAGTGGCTCATTCCTGATTCCAGTACTTGAGAGGCTAAGACAAAAGTGTTGCTATGAATTCAAGGCTAGCCTAAGCTAAGAGTGAGGCTGTCTCAAAAAAATAAACACCCAAAGCAAGCAGAAACACATTCTAGCCAAGGCGAAATGACTGAAAAATATTTTTGTGTATTATAGCAGTTTCCCTAAGAAAGAGAGAGAGAGAGAAAGAATCATCTAAGAAATTATTAGACATAGTGACAATTATGCCATCACTTACAAAGTCAATATAAGTTATTTTACAATGATTTTAAAATATAGTGAGGAGAGGCTGGGGACATGACTCAGCAGCTGCCATTGTTTGCTACAGAAGCATGAGGACCTGAATTCAATCTCCGGCATCCACATTAGGGAAAAACAAACCAACCTGGACATGTTCACGTTGCTGTAAGCCCAGCACTGAAGAGGCGGAGACAGGGGACAGCAGGTCAGCCAATCTAACCTATAATGAGACTGTCTCAAGGAAATCAGACAGGAGAGTGAGAGACAGGAGGACACTGACATCCTCCTCTGGCCTCCACACATGCACGCCCATGCACACACGCACACACACACCATACATGCACAGAGAAAAATAAATAAAATCATAAATAATATAGTAGGAAAATTACAAAAGCAACAAAAATATCACTTGTGTTAAAATAGGCAGGACTTATATACATATTTACTTTGGGACATAAAATGTTTAAAAAGACAGGAATTTGTTCATTCTACTATCATCCACTAACTTTTATGTGCTGTGAATATTTATTATGTGTCAGACGCTATTTTGGCTAATCAGGCTAGACCAGGAGAGAACGTCTTTAATCCCAACACCCAGGAGACTGAGGGGAGGATGGCTGTGAGTTCTGGGACAGCCTGGGACTACAGAGTGAGGGAGATCTTACATGGGTGTGGGGGCGGGGGGCACAAGGAGAACAAAGGAACAAATACTCACGCTGTCACGGAGTGCTATGATGTGTGCTAAAATAGCATGGTAAGAGGGGGCCTCGCTAAGAAAGATCCGAACTGGGACTCTGAGGCAAGTAAGGATGAGACATGTGCCCTAACATGTAACACAGCTGTGCATGTAAAAATAAATAAATAAATAAAATAAAATAAAATAAAATAAAATAAAATTGTGTCAGGATCAGGCCTGATATTGGAGGAGCTGAGTTGTCCCAAAATGGCTATTCCAGGGACTGTTGTAAATATAGTATATTTGCAATCCAATAGTATAAGGACATCAGCAATACTCTAACTCCAAGTTTTTTAAAAAAATTTATTGATTTTTGGAGAGACATAAAGAAAGAGCATGGGCATGCCAGGGCCTTTTGCTGCTTTAAATGAACCCCAGAGGCATGTGCCACTTTGCGCGTCTGGGTACTGTCAAACCCAGATTGACAGGTTTTACAAGCAAGTGCCTTTAATTGCTGAGCCATCTCCCCAGCCGTAACTTAAAGTTTTGATGTGTTCTGAATAGTGTTGTCCCTTTAAGTTCTTGGGTAATTGATTGTAGGACCCCCCCCTTGGATATCTAAATTAATGGATGCTCAAGTCCCTTATATAAAATGGTGCAGTATTTGCAAATAACCTAATAAAATATAATATTATGTAAGTAGTTGCTACATCATATTGTGTAGGGAATGAAAGGAAAAGTCAATACATGTTCAATACAGACCCACTTTCCCCCAAATGTTTTCAATCTGTGATTGGTTGAACTTAAACATAGGAATTTATGGACAAAGAGCGCTAGCTGTAATAATTAAAATTGTGTACCACAAGTACAAAATATAGACCAAAGAAATATGATTTTTAAATCCTTCGTTATAAAACTAAGTAACTAGTAAAATCTAACATATAATCATGGTGGCTTTTCAAGTCAGCAGAGAACAAAAGACAGTTCAAAAAATGGAGCTGAGGCCAGGCGTGGTCTTTAATCCCAGCACTCGGGAGGCTGAGGTAGGAAGATTGCTGTGAGTTCAAGGCAACCCTGAGACTACACAGTGAATTTCAAGTCTCTGTGTTTTCCACATTTTCTATAAGGAACATAGATGTTTTGAAATATATATGCATATGTGGGCTACAACCAAGACTCTACCTCAAAAAGGAGCTGGGACTGTTGTTAGCTATTTGGAAAAAGTAAACATATATGGCTACAATGGATTGAAAAGTTAAAAAAAACATATAACAATCCAAGAATACAATAGATAAAGTTTGAATAACCTTTAGGCTGGGAACCTATAAGGAAGACGGGGAGTATTCATGATGTCCACCCACCCAAGTGTGCTCCAGAGGCCTCTAGTTCCGTGACATTTAGCAGACATTTCATTGAAATAGTTATGGTCAAATCAATGTGGGCGACTCTAGGACAAAATCAAATCGAACATTTATTGCAGATACTTTCAGCAATTCAAAAATGTCGATGAGTACTGTGACTAAGAACAACAGTTTAGATGGCTGAAAAAGAAGACATACCTGACCAAGAAGCTTTTTTAGAGGGGGAAGTAGAGTAGAATTTTACAGAGCCATGTTCAAAATAAAACATTTTGGAAAATACTAAGTACAAGTTTTTTAAATATGAAACTTGAAAGGCGATGAACAATTGGTGAAAGCATATGCAAAATATTTCTATAAGAAGAGCAGGGGGGGATACGCAAAGGACAAAAGAAATAGAGAAGACGGATATACTTACGAAAATCCAGTTCCAAAAGCAAACAAAGTAAAACTAAGATGTGATCATCGAATAGGCCAAAACGCGAAGGTGAAAACCTACAAGGGCGTTGACAAAGTAGTGTGTGAGCCAACGGGAAGGGCTTCCAAAGGGCAGATCTGCCAAAATTTGAGACTCAAAATTAAGTAGTATTGAATTATAACCCAAAGAATAAAATATCTACGGGCCTATACTGGTATAAGTGAATGGTTCAATAAGTTAATAAATAATAAGAAGAAATAAATTGTCCAAGCAAAAGAATTCCAAATAGCTCATATAATCTCCTTCAAGGAAGTGGATTCCAACTCCCCATGGCCAAAATTTGGGCTTCACATAGTGAGACATTCATCCCAGCAGACAGCATGCAAAGAGGGGAAATGGCCACTTTCCAGTAGAGAAACCTGACAAGCAGCTAAGGTCAACATCAAAAGTCCCAAGTCACCAAGGTCCACAAGAGAAGATGAAGATGTTTCCTAACCTCTCCCAAACTCATAGTTTAGTCATAAGAAAAGCATCAGAAAAATCACAGAGACATGCTACACCGTTTTTTTTTGTTTAAAAAAATATTTTATTTATTTATTTATTTGAGAGAGTGAGAGAGATAGAGAGAAAGAGGCAGACAGAGAGAATGGGTGTGCCAGGGCCTCCAACCACTGCAAACTAACTCCAGACACATGGGCCACCTGGTGCATTTGGCTTTATGTGGGAACCGCTAAGCCATCTCTCCAGCCCATGCTACACAATTCTTAATCAATACTCTTTAAAACTGTCAAGGTAAGGGGGCTGGAGAGATACCTCAGCAGTTAAGGAGCTTGCCTGCAAAACCTAACAATGTGAGATGGATTCCCCAGTACCCACTTAAAACCAGATGCACAGTGTGGTGCACATACCTGGAGTTTGCAGCAGCTAGAGGCCTGGTGCATCCATTTTCTCTATCTCTCTCTCCTCTCTATCTCTCTGCTTGCAAATAAATAAATTAACCAAACAAAATAAAACCTATAATGATCATATTTGTAACTAGATATTTTTACAAACCCCAATTATCATTTCCTTAATGTAGATGTGGCAATTTCAAGCCACAGAGTATGCGGTGCACATTTTTATTGGTTGGAAATCGTGTTCCTAAATTGCCTTACTGAGTCATCGCAGCACTAATGGTCGTGAGAGTGGCCATTCCACCACTTGCTTTTGAACACGGTGCGGCGGGTGTGGGGCTTTTGCTGCTGTAGTTGCTATTTTTGCAGTGCTGGGGACTAAGATCAGGGCCCCATGCACACTAAGGAAGTACTATACCACTGGGCTATATTCCCAACCCTTTAAAAAATTATTATTTAGAATTCCAGAAATGAAGAAGACAGTATAGAAAGTTCCCATATGCCTTATTTTCCATTTCTTCCATGGTTGACATCTTGCATTAGGAAGGTCACTTATAATTAGCAAACCAAGCTGGGTGTGGTGAGGCTTCCCTGTAGTCACAGCACTGGGGAGGTGGCAGCAGGAGGATCAGGAGTTCAAGGTCATCCTTAGCTAGAAAGTGAGTTTAAAGCCTTCCTGGGAAGTGTGAGACCTTGTCTCACAAAAGAAAAAAAAACTGCCCACAATCCCCAGAAAGCAAGAATGAAGGGACTGGAGGAAGGAAGGAAGAAGGGAGGGAGGGAGGGAAAAGAAAGGAAAAGAAAAGCTAAGTTTAGCTGGAATGAAATGAGGAGATAGAGTGAGTTTGAAAAGAAGTGACATGTTGACTTTCACTTACAATGATGTCCCCAGGCACTCCATTGGGAGCCGACAGGAGTGCAAGTGTTCAGCAGGGAGACTTAGAAAGCCACTCCCAAAACTTAGGTAAGAAACCAGGATAGCATTGAGTAAGTGCACCGAAGGGGACAGTGAGCATCCAGCATCAGGAGGGAGGTTTCTCTGAGCCTCTCTGTGTTCTCCACATTTTCTATAAGGAACATAGAGCACTTAAGTAAAAACAAAAAAGTTTTGAAATATACATGTAATATATTAGATATTTAATATAGTGAACTTTTTGTTTTGAGAAAACCACGTATCATATGCTATCATATATTTGGAAGGAAAACTTTCCTTAAGCCATGTCTAGGATAAGCTACAGCTTTAAACCGTCTCCGTAAGTGCATGTGATGCCCCGACCCCACTTCTAGGATAAATGGACAACTTGTGGCTCTGAAGGTCATCAGCATGAACACAGAGGAAGGAGCCCCATTCACAGCCATCCGGGAAGGTAAGAATATAGACATGAACCCCACAGGTCTGCTCTGACTTCTTGATTTGGTAAAAATAAATTTTAAAGTGCAGTGAGTCTATCCACTTAGCATCTGGTTCCTGACCTTTCTAAAAGTAATGCTGTAATTGGAATTTTATCCTTTTGGCTTTTTGTGGTCTTTTTGAGGTAGGGTCTCACTAGCTCAGGCTAACCTAGAACTCACCCTATAACCATCTTCCTGCCTTGGCCTCCTTAATGCTGGAATTACAGGTATGAGCCCCCACACCTGGCACAATTTATTTTGATGACAGTTTTCTGAGATGATTTACACTAGTATTTTGCTATTTGTTCTTGAGAATAATAACTGTGATACAACTTAGCTAAAACTATGACCTTAGAGAATACTAAATACTTCTGGTATGTTTAGATTCATACTAGTTATGTCTATAGTTTCTAAAATTCAAATAAAAGAGAGAAAGTATAATATCACACTAACTCTTGGAAAGGAATTTGCCTGAACATAACAGATTGTATGTGTGTGAGAATTTGAGAATTGAACCTACACCTGGCAAAGCTCTACCACTGAGCTATATCCTCAGTCCCACCCCCCCAACCCACCTGTAACTTTTGATTGTTGAGACAGTCTCACTAAATTTCCTAAATTGGCTTTGAACTCACTCTGTCTCCTAGGCAATTGAAGCCCTTGAACTTGCAATTCTCCTGCCTCAGTCTCCAAGTACCTGGCTAGCATGATGTTTAATAGTGCTTGAAAAACTCTTTGGCAAGATATTCTCTCTCTCTCTCTCTCTCATTTATTTACTTTTTTTTGTTTTATTTTGTTTGTTTTTTGAGGTAGGTTCTCACTCTAGCCCAGACTGACCTGGAATTCACTATGTAGTCTCAGGCTGACCTCGAATTCACGGTGATCCTCCTACCTCTGCCTCCCGAGTGCTAGGATTAAAGGCATGTGCCACCATGCCCGGCCTATTTATTTATTTTTATAAGATAGCATCTTGCTTTATAACTCATTTCTGGCCAAGAACTTGCAATCCTCCTCCCTCAACTTTCTAAGTGCTGGGATTACAGGTGTGTGTCTCCACACCCAGCTTCCTATATTCTTTGTACACTGGCAGTACAAGCAAGTAGGTGAGGATAGCTTTGGGTTTGCATCATTGGTCTACCAGTTACTAATGCTGTGGTGTTAGGTAGATTACCTATCTAAGATTGGTCTTATTGCAAAAAGAGGCTAATGATAGTACACACATCATGGAGTTGTGACAATTCAATGAGAATGTATATTCTCATGTATGTATGCATATGAAGCACTCATCACACAATCTGCTTTCAGAGTTCGGGAGTTGGCTGTTATCTCCTTCTTGTTCATTTCCCTTGATGAATCTTATTAATCATTGAGATAACTAATAATACTTCATACTGTAAATCAGTAAAGGAGAGCAACAGGAGACTGTCTCAAGCAAGGTGAAAAGCAGGAACCGATGCCTGAGGTCTTCTCTGACCTCCACATGCACATGCACAAACATGGTGTTGTTGTTTTTTAAGAAATACTCTTTCAGCTGTCACACATCTCTTTCCAAATGTGATCATCCTTTCAGTTGGACTACTAATAAGTACACCAGCAAATGCAGCTTCTATTAGATTAAACACTTAAAACCATGTGTTCCCCCAGAATACACCTGATCCTGTCAGATGAGTCCTCAGCTAAACTGATAGCCATTTGGCCCTTCTACTTAAATTTAAAGTGATGTATTTCCCAGGGGCTCTCCATGACTTTCGAAAATGGCATCAAATTCAGTTACAAAGTCATTTTCTGAATTGTTTTCTCCATGCCTGATTGCACAACCCATCCTTCTAAACTCAGTTGAAAATCTGGCCCTATAAACCAGCCTGATACCAACTCATTCTCATCTGTCTCCAAGAGTTTATGGACTTGTTGCTTGAATGATCTGCTGTTTCACTATGTTTGAGGCAGTCTCCTGTTATTCTGTCTCTGCCTCTGCCTCCCATCTCATTTGAAGCATGCTGGGATTACAGACACTCATGCAGCGTCGTCCAGCTTTATGTGGGTTCTGAGGATCCCAACTTGGGTCATCGCACTTATGCAGCACCTTTACTCAGTGAGCCATCTCCTCAGCCTCCAGAGAGGATTTCTGAATCTAGTAGACACTGCAAGGGTGCCCACCTAGAGGAGGGTACCTAGGGCAGGTTTGCCTATTCCCTGGGCATTGCTTTTTGTGAGTTTGAGTTTGCCCATTGCTTTAAGACCAGCTTTGTTCAGCTTTGCTATAGCCAAGTTTTGCACACTAGACGGTCACAGTGAAAGCTTTCTGAAGGCTTTGCTAACAGATGGTTCTCAGCATGGTTCAGAAGCCCTGGATGTGTATTCTTCTGTGTGTTGAACAATTCTTTCATTGGTATTTACCGAAGAGCAGCCTCCCACACAGGTGTTTACAATTACAGTTAGCATTTCACAGCGACTCTCCAGCTTGGTTTATGGACTCCCCTTACTCAAAGCTTTGCTTGTAGGAGGCTGAAGATCACAAGAGGATTTTTGACACATTGGAGCTTGATAGGCTTCCAGTTTCCAACAATGAATGCTTCTTTTTGCAGCCTTGTGGGAGAGGCCCTCTCTCTTCAAGAGCATGTGAGGCCTCATTCGAGAACTTTGGCACTGGCCCATTTTTCTCCCTGTAAGAATTCGAAGGATGAGACCAGGGGGACGGAGATTCCATTAGAAGGGCTGCGAGGCAAAATGAGAACAGCTGGAGTTCATTAGTTAAAACCCAGGGTCACTAGCTAAAAGACACCCAAAAGCCACGTGCAGAAAAACCCATGGAGTAAGACAGCCTTCTTTAGAAAGCCAGGAAGCAAGACTCTTTTCCTGAGTAACCGGCCTGATCCAATGGCAGGACGGCCTAGGATTTATCAGGAAGGATGTCACTACATGTGAAGCCTCTCCATGGGCAGGTAGAATACATGTGATATGGTATTAGTCACTTGGGCTATTATTTTTCATTTGATCTTAACATACAATGTCATGAAATTAGCAAACTTGTGACTAGCACTAAGGAATTCCTCTCTTAATCCTTTTAGCAACCTTTGGAAATAGAGATCATTATTTCATGTGCAGCCACTATTCAAACCAAATCTGATGCAAACATACATAACTTTCTATACTTCATGCTACAAATATTTATTGAGCCCCCACTAGGACAAAGAAGTTCCCTAACAGGTTCCCCCACCCAGTATGTAATGGGGATTAAATCCAAGGCCAGTGCTCTACCATGGAGCTGTATTCTCAGCTTTCCTTTTCACTTTTTTTGTTTGTTTTTAAAAATATTTTATTTATTCATTTTCAAGCAGAGAGAGAGAGAGAGAGAGAGAGAGAGAGAGAGAGAGAGAGAGAGAGAGAGAGAGAACCAGGGCCACCACCTTGTGGGTCTGGCCCATGTGGATCCTGGGGAATTGAACCCCGGGGCCTTAGGCACTGGAGGCAAGTGCCTTAACCGCTGAGCCATCTCTCCAGCCCCCTTTTCACTTTTTATCTTGAGACAAGGTCTCACTTTCCCAGGCTGGACTTGAATTCACCCCATAGCCCAGACTGGCCTTGAACTTGCTTTGCCTCAGCCTTTGGGGTAGCTGAGATTACAGACCTGCACCAGCAGGATCATGCCCTACTATCTTCTTCTTCTTTTTTTTCTAATTAAAAGATCATAAAGCTGTATATGGTGGTGCATGCTTATAAATCTTCAAGAGCAACCTGACTTAGTACTCTAAGCCAGCCAGGGCTACACAGTGAGAACTTGTCTCCAAAAAAAAAAGATGAGAGGTCTCTATAGCAACTTAAAAAATCTTGCATAGAATAAAGGTGTGTGCTTGCAAAAAAAATCTTTCATAATTGGCTCAGAATCATATTTTAATTTTTTGTTTTAGTAAATACATTTATTGGTAAATTCCACATTTATCCATATTTTACAAGTCAGAAAAAATGCATACCGTTTCTTTTGGGGAGGGTTTACTTTTTATTGACAGTTTTTAATAGCTATATCTAATGTATTTTGATCATAATTCCCTCTCTTTACTTTCTCTTGTCTTCTTTCCACCTAAGTCCTTCTTTCCAACTAGTCCCTATAACTTTAATGTCTTTTTCTGTGTGTGTATTTTTGTGACCTACTGAGTTTTAATTAGGGTTGCCTGCATAAATATGGGTTGGGGGTTATTTACCTGAGCTCATGCAATTTGCCAGGGGATATATCACTAAACAAAATCCCTCCAAAAAAGCATCCATTAAACTACCAACAATTCCTCAGGGAGAGATGTTGGCCACATGCCTACCCTCCTCCACTGTCCATGATGGAATAGGGATGGACCCAATATTATTCAGATCTTGTGCAAGTAATCACAGTCTCTGCAAGGTCATGAATCCAATAGCCAGGCCATGTCCAGGAGAGTGTTACATAGACCTCATCCTCTGCCTCTTACATTCTTTCCATCCTCTTTTCCACAGTGTTCCCTGAGCCTTGGAGAGCATGGTTGAGATGTCTCACTTAGTGCTCTCAACAGTCACTTATTCTCTTGACCAGTATTGAGTCCAATCAGTAGTCACTGCCAGTTGCCAAGAAAAGCTTCTCTGACCAAAAGTGTCAAAAAGTGAGAGCAGCTCTCATCTGTGGGCATAAATGTAAATATGTAGAGGGCAATTTGATGGGCATATGTGATGGTTAAGTTTTGTTGTCAACTTGGATCTTTTTAATTATCTTGGGTGGGTCTCTCAGGATGTTTACAGGAAGGCAGCCTCTCAGCAAGGGGCAGGATGTAAAGAAGCTCAAAGAAGCTGGAAGTAAACATCCTTTCCTGTGTGGGCAGTGCAGGAAGGAAATTCCAGAGTCTTAGGAAGCCATTAAGTCTGGGGAAGGGTTGTAAGACCCCACCCTAAGCTATATAAAGGGGAAAAGATTCTCTCCTTGGTCCTCTTGCCTGTTTGCTGTTGTGTGTGTGTGGTGTTGATGATCGTTTTTTCTCTCTGCTCGGATCTGTGAAAGAGGGCCAGCCTCTTTCGCTGTTATGGAATTTCCCCTCAATCTGTAGTAGTTTCAATAAATACTTTCCTCCCCAAAACTATGCCTGGTTTGAAGATTCATCCCAGTAACGTGTGGCTAACCTTGACAGCATATCATATCCATTTAGCTAAACAACAGTAGTAGCTTCCTTTCAGGGCCTATGACTAGGTCTCCCCTGGAGCAGGCCTCAAATCCAATCAGAGAGCAGTTGGCTACCCTCATAATGGTCATGCCACTATTGCACCAGTGGGCACGTGGTGCCTGGCTAGTTGGTTGAGTAGCTTAGCATCTACCTCTGGTTAAGACTGTTGATGAATTTTCCCCCACAGCTCTTTCTAGCACCATGACAACTACCCAGCAGTTTCCAGCTCAATTCCAACTTGATTTCTCAGTATCTTGCAACTGAAGCGAGTGCTGTCTCAGCAACAGGGTCTTCCCACCTACTTCTAGTGGACAACCAAGAGTAGTGGCAACAGTCTGTCTTGCTTTGGGGGCTTCAGGGGCCTCCCTGACAAATAGCTCACTGGCAGGCATCCCATCCTTGGCAGTGGAATCAAATGTTTATTTTTTTCCCCAAGGGTCTTGCTCTAGTTCAGACTGACCTGGAATTCACTATGTAGTCTCAGGCTGGCCTTGAACTCACAGCAATCCTCCTACCTCTGCCTCCTGAGTACTGGGATTAAAGGCATGCACCACCATGGTCAACCCAAATGTTTATTTTATTTTATTTTTTGGTTTTTCGAGGTAGGATCTTGCTCTAGTCCAGGCTGACCTGGAATTCACTATGTAGTCTCAGGGTGGCCTTGAACTCACGGCAATCCTCCTACCTCTGCCTCCCGAGTGCTGGGATTAAAGGCGTGCGCCACCACACCTGGGCAAATGTTTATTTTTATAACTGGGAGAAAATACTTTCATTTGAATAGGTTGATACTTTATGACTTTATATAAGAATATTTATATATTTTTGTTTTTATTAAATTCCATATTAATACTTTAATAATGTGTTTTGTTTTAAATATCTTTCTAAAAACAGTCAACTTTTGGGTTAAACCTAGGACCAAAAGCCTGTTAGTGATATTTTTTTTTCCCTTGGGGTCCAAGATTTTATTTTATTTTTTTCCAAGATTTGATTTAACTCCAGGGGAAAGAATAGTGAGATCTGAAGCCAAGGGCAGAAGCTTTGGAACCTCACGTAAGGGGAGGAAGGAGGCTTTAAAGCCTTGGGGAGAGGAAGAAGAGCTATTTCACTTTGAGGGAAGGGCCTTGCATGAACACACTGGGAAGAGGTACCATTCCCTCTGACAGCTCTGGGGCTGTGAGACTTGGTCAATTTCTATAACAGTGGTGATTCCAAAATCCCAGACCTGGTCACTGAGGGTGCTGCATATCACAGTTGTGGAGAGAGGGAAAGAGGAAAAGCTCTCTTGAAATCTAACATTCCAGGGTTTTTGTTTACTTTTAAAAACAGAGGGATATGCTCTTCTCTCACACACATGGCTTTCCAGGGACCTGGTAAGGTTCCCCACCCCACCCCACCCACCGCAATCTAATGGCTGTGGTGAGAGGCTGGTTTCTTTCCCACATGAACCTTTCCTTCTCATGATCTTTCCTTCTTCTGCTTGTTTGGCTGAGCAGCATAGATTTGGCTAAAACCTCCCATGTGCTCTGTCCATACTGGTGGCTGGAGTTCTCTGTAATTCCCCGTTTTCTTTTAAATAAAGTCTCCCACTATACCTTAAAAAATAAAAATAAAAATAGAGGGATAGCTTTGTAGAAAAGTAGATAGAGGGAATGGGAAAGGCCTCGTGGGGCTATGGGGTGATGTACTCCCATCTCTAACTGCTTCTTGGTAGATTGGGGTGTCATGGAATCAGGAGACCTCCCCATCACTGGAAGTACTGCCTGAGGAGAATGAAGATGTTGTCCACAGGTGACCATGGAGCATGCTGGCCAGTGGTCTGGATGAATCAAGCTAACAGATGGACTGGGGGGGGGTCGGCTGTGGATATAAGAATCAACACAGTTACTGAGAAGGCTGGAGACATTGCTCAGTGGTTAAGGCGCTTGCCTGCAAAGCCTAACAACCCAGGTTCACTTCCTACAGGTACACAAAGTGACACATGCATCTGGAGTTTGTTTTTAGTGGCTGGAGGTCCTGGTATGCCACACCATTCTCTCTTTCTGTCTTCTCCTTCTGCTTGCAAATAAATAAATAAATAAAATATTTTTAAATGGTTACTGAGGGGGTAACAACAGGTATATCAGGAGATACAGCATGAATTTTTTAAAAAATATTTTATTTATTCATTTTAAAGCAGAGAGAGAGAGAGAAAAAAGAGAGAACCAGGGCTACCACCTTGTGGGTCTGGTTTATGTGGATACTGGGGAATTGAACCCAGGGCCTTAGGCACTGGAGGCAAGTGCCTTAACAGCTGAGCCATTCCTCCAGCCCTACAGCATGACTATTGAAGTCATTTAGAATTGGATCTGCTGGATTCTGGAAGAAATGAATTGTGTGAGTTAAGTGAACTTGCTAAGAACAGCACTGGAAGTCTCTATACTCGCAGTGTCAGAAGGCAGAAAAAGGCTAAATTAAGGTAATCCCTGGAATACAAAAGAATTGTTTTACCCCAGACAAAATAGGCGAGTCCTCATGCATAGATCTGGCATAAAAAGGAATATTGTTAATAACATTTTCTTAGGAAGAAGTCATAAAACCTGTTTTGCATGCCCCTTCCCATAATCTTTTTTTAAACCCCTTACACTAACTTTTGGAAGTAAAATGTGTTATTTTGGTTGTAGAAATGAATTCAGGAATCTGAGTCTCACAGAGGTTAGGTAACTTGTCTGAAGTCAGAACAAGTAATCAATGTTTTTAGGCATTAGAATTCATATCCATTCTATTTAAAATTTTCCTATTTTATATAACTTTGGAAATGCTTAATTTAGCCATTTCTCCTTTAGCAAGAGTAAAAGTAAACATAGAGATTTGTCTTTAAGCTGAGCTTTGAGGAAGGTACCTAAAAGAAACATTAAGGAAAATACAGAAGAAACACTTTTTAAAAAAATATTTTATTTATTATTTGAGAGAGAGAGAGAGATAGATAGAGAGAGAGAGAGAGAGAGAGAGAGAGAGAGAGAAAGAGAGAGAGAGAATGGGCACAACAGGGCCTCCAGCCACTGCAAATGAACTCCAGACACATGCACCCTCTTGTGCATCTGGCTTTACATGGGCACTGGGGAATCGAACTCAGGTCCTTCTGCATTGCAGGCAAACACCTTAACTGCTAAGCCATCTCTTCAGCTCCTGAAGAAACACTTTAAAGAAAATAATATAATATTGTGTGCTCAGCACTTCTACCATTGACTCCCTGGCATCAATAATCACAGCATTCAAATTAGAAACAGTTTCAGCTGAAAATCTTTTGAGATCATTCACTAAAGAATACATTGCAAGGTAATTATTTCCAATCCACTTAGGAGAAAATTGAGCCAAAAATAGATTAAGGAACCTTGGCTGAGGTCATCAGATAAGACGAAAAAAGAACCTGCTTTCTGGAGTCACCTATCAGCAGATAGATTAGGGCAGGCCTGCCTTACAAGAAATGTGCCATTGAATACATCCCAATCACTCAAGTTCATAGCATCTCTACATGCATAGTTATATGCCTGGTAAGAAATAATGCCAGGATGATGGCATGGGATGCAGTCTAATTCTAAAGGAATCAGACCATAACCACTTGTCTGACACTTGCCTTAATATTTACCAAACATTTGTTGAGATTATATATTTGAGGGGGAGGGGTGCATAACCTGACCCATTAACTTGGTTGGTGGCCTTCAAGTCAGAGCAGATATAACGTAAAGGACTTGAGCTCTTTTTTATTCAAGATCTAAAGGAGTTGGGCTGGGCTCTGTTATTGACTCCTACTCATTATAGGAGGTCGGGTCTTTATTGATTCACAAGCATTGGTTGAGCACCACGGGACAGGCATGTGTCAGTGTGGAGATGCACACTACAGACTCCAGAGAGCTTTGGTAGGCAGGCAGTTATGATATACAGATATGCTCTAGGACTTTGAGAAGTGGCCTCGCTTTTTTGTGTCACCATCATCTTTTTATCTTCTTCTAAAGCAAGAGCATGGAGAGTAACATCAGAACCTCATGGACCAAAACATCAATTTCTCTACAATTTTATTCAACCACAAATCCCAGTGAAATGAAGAAAACCAAAAAAAAATTAATATTCTAATACTATTGTGAGATGAAAATATTTCCCCTAAATTATTAAACAGTGTGAAATGCCCCTCAAGGTTCCTGTGTTTAAACACTTAACTCCCAACTCGTGGTGCTATTAGGGAATGTTGTAGAACATTTAGGAGGTGGAGCCTTTCTGGAGGAAGTGGACCACCAGGGGCAAGCCTTCACATGCTGTGGGCCCTCTGATTCCAGACTGTGCTATAATGTGGCTCAAGCTGCCCCCCCTCTGGCCCCTCATGCCTTCCCTACCATGAACCTCCCTTGAAACTGTAAGCACAGATGACCCCCTTCCTGCTTCAGGTTCTCAGGTTAGGGATTTGTTCCCAGTGGCGAGAAAGTAACTCCTATCTGAATAATGAGCTAGCCTACAAGCTGAATAAAGACCAGCTTTGGACATTTTTCCTGATCTTTTGGGTTGTGTTCTTTTCCTCATGCTTCCCCCTTTGACTTGCTGGTATTTTATGATCATAGTAAGTTAATGTATTTGAAATTCTTAAGCCAATGCCCGATGTCTTAAATAATCTGAGTATTAGTGATCATCATTATAAAATTATTTTAGAACCAGGGTTTGGCTCAGTGGGAGAATCCCTACCCCACCACCAAAAAGAGGCAGTCAAAGAAACCCTATTGTGATTTGTCTAGAGCCCCAATTAACCTTTCTTTGAAGAAAAGAAGCCTTATTTCTTTGAATAAAAACAAAAATAAATAGGATCTAACGTAGCTCAGGCTGGCCTTGAACTCAGTATGTAGCTGAGGAGGACCTTGAACTCTTGATCCTCCTGCCTCTACCTCCCAAGTACCAGGATGTCAAGCATCCGTCACTCTACTTGGCTTACTTGACATATGTGAAATATAAAAACAATTTTACTCGAATCACCATACTGATTTCAGTATCTTTCTCCCCTGCGCAGTTTGCTTTTCCATCCCTGAGTTGTTTAGTCTGCAGAACAGACACCATATCCCACTGTGAAGATTAGATATGTCCTTGAAATTACAAAAAGAGCTATCTTCCTGGCTTTCCATCCCAAACACACATTGGAGACTGAGGGCATGTTAGACCTTCTGATGGATGGGCGCAACTGCTTATCAGTATCACCACAAGATAAAGACTTTAAACATCACTGGCTTTTCATGCAAATCCCCTATTACTCAGTAAAACTCAGTTTGTGTATGGATGGATAGTTCAGTAGACTTGGGGTATTGGAAAAGCACAATAGACATGGCTATGAAGCAGAACATTTATTATGTAATTGAAGGAGCTGTCCAAAAGAAACAAGGAATAAAACCATCTTCAAAGGGAGTATTTGGAACAAAGGAGTTCAAAAGGAAGGGGAGGAAGACAATAGAAGGTAATAGCAGGGGATTATGATCAAAATACATTATGTCCATGCTTGAAAATTGTCAGTTGTCAATTCTGGCACTAACTACACAAGATCTGCATAAGAGGAGGAAAAAATGATGCCATCAAAATAGAAGAGAGACTCTGGAAAGAAGGTACTCAGTGGAACGGGCGTTTGGGAGAGGAAAGGGGAGCAATGGGAGAGGACTATGATCATGGTATATTGTCTATATTAACTGAAGGTTTTTTAAAACTGTCAAGTAAAAGTTTAAAAATGTCTTAACAGTACACTCACTGCCTGCTAGCCAACTATGGGTATATAAATGGCATTATGTAAGATAAGAAAGGACCACGAATTCAAAGTAAATATTTATTGATTCCTCATAGTATATCAGACATTGTTCTATACGTCAAAGATTCAGCAATAAGCAAAAGAGACAAATCTGCCCCCTGAGTGCTGGGATTAAAGGCATGAGCCACTATATTTGGCTAGAGTCTTAGCAATTTATCATATCCTTTAAAAATCTAATTTAGTGTGTGATGTTTGTTGCACATGCTCGGTAAGCACTCTACCACTAAGCTTTATCTCTGGCCCCTAAATCTAATTTTGATGTCTGTTCTTTGTAATGTGTATAGTATGTGTGTGTGTTTGTGTGTGTGTGTGTGTGTGTGTGTGTGTGTGTGTGTGTGTGTGAGAGAGAGAGAGAGAGAGAGAGAGAGAGAGAGAGAGAGAGAGAGATCAGATAGCAAATCACAAGTTTATAAATAAACATGACCATAAAAGACAAGCATTCTCAACTGATGGTCAGAAGTCATTGTTGTAAATATGGAAGGGGTTGAAAATTCTCGCAGAAACTTACCAAAGTAAGGCTTTCAGACTGGGAGTGGGGTTTGAATGGGTTCAAGGTTGAAGGAGAACAGGAAGTTGGTATAAAGACATTAATTCAAATTTGCATCTCTGTGGTGCTTTCCAGGAATGTGCTCTGCTTCCATCCCCAGGTCAACCCTGGGCAGTGAAGTCAAGAACGATGGCCTCCTTCTTTTCACAAGGGATGGATAGAGAACTGGGTTGAGAAATTCCAGAGCTCATCCAGATAGAAAGTGACGTTAGGGCTCCTGGCTCCACAGATAGTCCCCCTTAAAACACCCAATAAATACACTTGATAAATGAGGTGCTTAAGCTGGCCTGAGGGGCTTAACATTGCACGAAGTGGGGTGGTGGCATCCACCAGACAGACAAAGTCACTCTGGGACTAGAGAGATTAAACAGAAGCCAGAGAAACTTTTTGTCACATTTATAAAATGAATTCATGGGGACAAGTGAAATAATAAATTCTGTCCAAAGAGACTCTGGGGAAAGTCAAAGAACACAGTGGTGTTGGCAGGCATAGTAGAGGTCCTTGAGCCTGAGTGGCCCTCAGATCTAATACCCACGGGCTTGCAGGGCACACACAGTGCCGCCAGCAGCAAGTGGTCTATTCAGAACTCAATGCAGGTTTCTTAGGAGGATGGAAGCCATGGCCTCCTGCATACTCTGCGCATGCGCTAACTCTGAGCTGCACCTCAGCCCATCTCTGCCCAAGCATGTCGTCTCCAGGTGTAGGTAACCTGACCCCAGTAGCTTCAGGCTAAATCCCACAGGTTCAGTCCACCTGGTGGAAGGAAGGAAAGGAGCTCTTTTCCAAAAAAGGAAGACTTCTAACCTGGGCTTTCACCTGTCTCTGAACCAACCTCTGTGGTCAGGAAGGTGCTGTGCTTTGATTGGCCATGTCGAGGTCACGTGCTCAGCCTTGGCTGGAGGTTGGGTAGCCTCACTAGAAAGGAAGGAACTAGGAATGGCCAACACACCAGAGCAGGAGGGTTGTTTCCAGAGGAAAATAAAGAGGGTCGTCCTCAGTAGAGGGGAGATGGCCTTCCGGAGGGCAAACCAAGAGTTTTTACAAAAAAAAAAAAAAGTTTTTACAACAGAGGAAGTTTCCGGAAGGAAAGCATTTTGTACCCAAATTTAAGAGGATACTTGAGCTTGTTCTTAGTCTTACAGAATTCGGTACTGGGAGTTGGTGAAGGAAATGTAGAAACGTAGGCACACACGACAGAACAGAGATTTGAATTTTTATTTACTTCTTTCCAAGTTCACATTTTTATTGTTAGCTTTTTGTTAGCATACAAAATGATGAGTTTCATGATGACCTTTTCTTCTCTCGATATTTTTATTTGAGAAAGAGACAGAGAGTATGAATGCACCAGGGCTTCCTGTCACTTTAAATGACTTCAGACGCATGGGCCTCTTTGTGCATCTGGCTCTGTGTGGGTACTGAGGTATTAAACCACAATGGATCTTTGCCTAGTCAGGCTTTGCAAGCAAACCACTGAGCCCCCTCTGCAGCCTCATATGACCTTTTCATACATACCTAGCTCATCTTCATCCCTGTCCTCATGGCTCTCTTGTTCCCCCTCCCCTCCCTTTAGAGCCCTTCCCTTCCTCCTCTAAGATTTTTTTGTCCTTGATATATTTATGATTTGGATTCTTATACTTTTCCTTTCTTTTGGTTTTAAAAAAATATTTTACAAAATATATATATATATTTATTTTCAAACAGAGAGAGAGAGAGAGAGAGAGAGAGAGAGAGAGAGAGAGAGAGAGAGAGAAGAGAGACAGAATGGGCACACCAGGACTTTGACCACTGCAAATGAACGGCTGGTGCATGTGCTACTCTGTGCATCTGGCTTTCCATGGGAACTGAGGAACCGAACTCAGGCCATAAGGCTTCCCAGGCAATCACTTTAACCACTAAGCCATCTCTCCAGCACTTAAAAAAATGTTTTTCAAAATTTACCTGACAGTATGGGTGCACCAGGGCCTCTTGCCCCTATAATCTAACTCCAGATTCATGTACCACTTAGTGAATCTGGTTTTACATGTGGGCCCTGGGGAATTGAACCCTGGGCCAGCAAGCTTTGTAAGCCAAAGACTTTAACCTCTGAGCCATCTCCCAGCCCTGTTTTTTTGTTTTGAGACGGGGTCTCACTTTGTAGCCCAGGTTGGCCTTGAACTTTCAGTGATCCTCCTGACTCAGCTTCCTGAATGTTGGGATTTCAGACATGTGCCACCACCCCTGGTGATTCCTTGGTCTTTTCTGTGTCTGTTTGTGTGTATGTGCATGTGTGTATGTATGTTCATACATGTGTGGAAGCCAGAGGTCAGCATTGGGTGTCTTCCTCAATCACTTTCTACCTTAATTTTTTGAGACAGGGTCTTTCACTGAACCTGGACCCCACCAATGGGACTAGACTGGCTGGCCAGCAAATCCCAGGGTTTCCCTGTCTCCACTTCAGTGCTGGAGGACAGGAGTGAGCTGCCAGGCCCGACGTATTGCTTACAGGGTTGCTTGAGCATCTAAACTCAGGTCCTTCTGCTTGCACAGCAACACTTTATCCACGGAGCCATCTGCCTCAGCCTTCTTTAAGACTTTGTAAACATAGGGGAGACACCTTGAGATGTTTTCCAAGTTCCTGTTGGACTTTGTTATATCTTCTTTTGAGAAGTGTTCCTTTATATTTATTGGTTCTTTCCTTATTTTCTTTTAAACAAATGCATTCCACCACACCCAGTACCATAGTCAGCCACACGCCGCTGGGATGAATCTCCAAACCAGGCATGATTTGGGGGAGGAAAGAATTTATTGAAGGAACAGACCCAGGGGAAGTTAAGGAAAGGCTGGCCCCCTTTCACAGAAGCAAGCAGAGACAGAGAACCCACCACCAGAAGCAAGCAAGCAAGCACACTGTAACACACTGATTCACAAAAATGCAGAACTATAAGAACTCTAGACCGGTTCGGCTCTTCTTTTGCATATCTATTCCTAGTATTTTGCATCTAAATTAGAAATGGTCAGTCTCCTGGAGGATAGGCCAAAGTGACACTTCGTCCAGCCAGAAGCCTGGAGACAATTAATAATTTTAATAAACCCTTAATTCTTTTGGGGGACATTATTCAAACTATCACACCCAGCTTTATGTTGTAGGGATCAAAGTCAGGTCTCATCCCTACGAGGCGACGCTTTTCAGATGGAGCCATCTCCCCAGCCCTCAGTCACTTTAGTCTTACAGACTATTTCTTTCTTCATACCTTGAGCTGGGACTCATCATCTCATGGTGTTTTCTTTAGTTTCTGCCTTCTCTGGGACCCCCATAGTCAGCCTTTCAATCCCATCCCCACTCCTAGTCTCTTGGAGTGACTTCTCCCCTTTAATTAGCTTCCTTTAGGGGGTAAGGATGAGACCAGTTCACTGGTACAAGTCTGGAGGCAAGAGTGCTAAATGAGTAATAAGTAAATGGCTGCCTTTAGTAACCTAACAGTATCCTGTTACTGACTAGGCAAGAGACAGTTGTTGGCATTCCCATCCCCTGAGGCTCCCCAAGCTTGGTACTCTCCTCATCATAAGGTTGCGTTTCAGAGAGGTTTGCAATATTTCTTTCCAGTCATGTGGGGTGGTGCACACCTTTAGTTGCAGCTGAGGTAGGAAGATCTCTGTGAGTTCAAGGCCAGCCTGGAGATACGGAGTGAGTTCCAGATCAGCCTGGGCTGGAGTGATGTCCCGCCTGGAAAAGAAAACAAACCCACAACGATGAAAAAGCAGAAGCCTTTCCATAGCTCTTCAGCTGCTCCTGTCCTGCCTCCCATCAATCACATCCACCAGCCTTGTTGACCCCTGGCCAGACTTGGCATTTTGGAGCCTAGTCACATGCTAAAAGCCCTGCTCTGGAAGGAGGAACAGCTGATTCCCTGCTCCTCTAATGCCCTGTGACTCTCTAGGTCATGAATCCTATAGCTCTGCAGCTGGATGATGAGAGTCCCTGAGGAGAGCATTCACAAAGTGCTCTGAGTGCTTTGATGAAATTGATTAGGTAAATGGAAACATACTGTTTGTAACCACTCTAGCCTGTAAGAACAGTTGTATAAATGCAATGATGCACCATTTTTAAAATGATGAAGGTACTTTGTCATTTTAAATATTCTTTCAGAAGAGATTTATTTCCAGCAGGAAAAACCAGAATGCTTGATTTGAAATTCTTTTTATAAAAATACTGCTTAATAGCTTTAAGGCAGCACTTTCATGATCAGTGATCGATTTAACATTTTGTTTAATCTTTGTAGCTTCTCTCCTAAAGGTTTTGAAGCACGCCAATATTGTCCTTCTGCACGACATAGTTCACACCAAAGAGACACTGACGTTTGTTTTTGAATACATGGTGAGTTCCCCAGAATGTTTCAGCCCAGGAGGAGAAGAGCCCAGTGCTGGGATAATGAATCGGTTAATATTTTATCGCATGATAAAACTTTCATTACAATGTGGAAGGAATGATGGAAGTTCGTTATTGTGAGGAGTACAGCCTTGCTGTTCTGATCCACCTCGGTCTTGGTTCTTTACCCATATTTTAAAAAATGTTTACAAGGAGAGAGACAATGAGTATGGGTGTGCCAGGGCCTCCAACCACTGTAAATGAACTCCAGATGCATGCACCACTTTGTACATCTGGCTTTACATGGGTACTTGAGAATCAAACCTGGGTGGTTAGGCTTTGCAGACAGGTGCCTTAACTGCTGAGCCTTCTCCCCAGTCCTTTAACCAAAATTTAAAGAAAACCCAGCACTTATTTTTGAGGAAAGGAGAGGAGAGGAGAGGAGAGGAGAGAGAGAGAGAGAGAGAGAGAGAGAGAGAGAGAGAGAGAGAGAGAGAGAGAGAATGGGTACACCAGGGACCTTTTGTTGTTGCATACACACTCCAGATGCATACACCATTTGTGCCTCTGTCTTTACGTGGGTGGGTACTGGAGATTTGACCCTGAATCAGACCTAAGCCAGCAGGTTTTATGAGCAAGTGCGTTTAACCACGGAGCCCCATTACCCACAATTTTTGCTGTCCCTTTTCCCCTTGCCACCAATAAGAAACTGTGAATTTGAGTTTATGTCTCATGAAACTTTTGTACTTTTTAAAATCTGTCTTAATTAATTAATTTTGATTTTTGAGGTAGGGTCTCACTCTAGCCTAGACTGACCTGGAATTCACATATATAGTCTCAGGGTGGCCTTGAACTCACGGTAATTCTCCTATCTCTGCCTCCCCAGTGCTGGGATTAAAGGAATGCACCACCACACCAGGCTCAAAGTCTGTTTTAATACTGGGTGGAACCCAGTATATTTTTTCTTTGATAATGCAGCTATAAAATTCAAGATATTTGAAATTTTTATACAAGCCTACTAAACAATAATTTATTTTATATTTTTGTAAAGGAAAAGAAAGATTCCAATAAGCAGAAGGAAATCATGGGGTATGTGTACTTGACTTGTCTCTAAGAACACTTGGAGAGTGAAAGCTTCCGGTGTTGTGTTCAATGCCTTTCACTAAGATGAGTGTCTCTGTCTGTGCCAAGAAACAGGCTTCTCTGTCCAAGCAGACAGACACACTGTCTGACCCATCGGCCTCATTTTATCCCTTAGTCCAAAACATGCTTAAGAGGCTTGTGGTCTGCTTTAGGCCAGTGCCCAAGCCCCTCTGACTTCTGCTCTCTCTTTCTCTGCTGTTTTGTTTAGCACACAGACCTGGCTCAGTACATGTCTCAGCACCCAGGGGGCCTTCATCCTCACAATGTCAGGGTGAGTACTTTACAGCTAGGCTTTCTTTTGACCTACCCATATCAGGGGACATTTGAAACAGATTCCATCACAAAACAAAGTCCCACAACTAAACAAGAAGTTGGAGACAGGCAGGTGGGCTCGCCTCTGTAATCCAAGTACCTGGGAGGTTGAGGTAGAAGGATTATTGTGAATTGTAGCTTGGGCTACAGTGTGAGACCCTGTCTCAAAAAAAAAAAAAAAACTACAAGAAACAGAGCTAGAGAAATGTCTCAGTGGTTAAGGCACTTGCCTGAAAAGCCTAAGGATCTGGGTTTGATTTCCCAGTACCACTGGGGAAGTGAAGCCAGATGCACAAGGTGGCGCAGGGGGCTGGAGTTCTTTGCAGTGGCTAGAGGCCCTAGTGCGCCATTCTCTCTCACAAATAAATAAATTATATATATATATATATATGTAATATATTTTGGTTTTTTTGCGGTAGGGTCTCACTCTCGCTCTAGTCCTGGCTGACCTGGAATTCACTATGTAGTCTCAGAGTGGCCTTGAACTCACGACAATCCTCCTACCTCTGCCTCCCGAGTGCTGGGATTAAAGGCGTGCACCACCACGCCTGGCTTAAATAAAATATATTTTAAAAACTATAAAAAACAAATAAGCGAAAGATGATGGACATCATTGACACCCTAGAAAAAAAGATTCCATTTTTTTTTTAGTTGCTCTTCAAAATATGGAACAATGTCTAGCTGGACCAGCCTAATCCTACTAGTCACTTTAGTCAGTTTATCCTTAGATCTATAAACCAATTAAAAATTATATTAAAGGAAAAGAAAAGGTCATGATAACAGATGCCTTCTTCACGACAGACTTCTATGGTCTGTGATAAAGTTTGCATTGCTTGTTTTAGCATTCTGTTATTCATATGGGACTAAAGTCCACTTCCTAGTCATTGGAATAGAAATAATAAACTCTTAACTAGCTGTAATTCTACATATGTTATCAATTTTAGAAACCACTTGTATTTCAAACATTTCATTCCCTATGGTTTTATTGAAGCAATTAATTGATTGCCTCTTTAAAAATAACCAGATGAGATTTGCATTTGATGTAATTATTCATTTAACTAATATTTATGTGTTCATTCATTCATTGAAGAAATATTTATTGAGTACTCAGTGCTATATTGAGTTTAAGAGCCTCAATAATGAAAAAGACATGTTTCTTATTTGCAGTGAGTTGAAAGGGCAGTAAGATCTATGGACTTCACTAGGACTTCAGTCAGGAGCAGTTTGCTAAGTGCTGCAGTCGGAGTGAGGGGAGCTTGGCCAGTCTTGGAGGCATCCTTTAAAGGAAGGTTTGAGGAGACTTTCAAGAGAGCTACAGTGATGGTCAGTGGCTTCCAGACTGGGCCTAACCTGGCTCAAAAGTGAAGATAAGCAGGATGCTAAGGAGAGTGTGGGGGAGACACAGAGCTAGGCGTGCTGAAAACAGAGGAGCAGTTGGAGACAGAAAAATAGGCTTTGAGGCTATTATGACTCATATGCCAGACACTTGGAATGCTGGGAAGGGTAAAAAGACAGAAGATATGATTCCTGCTCTGAATGATCTGAATGTAAAAATGAGATAAAGATATATACCAACATTATTATAGGACATTTGTGAATAATGCCTAGTAAGAAATCAGACCTATCCTGCAGAGGGGCAAGGAAGTTTGCTTTTTCTTCTGGCATTAATTAAGACGTTTGGGTGCACTATATCCAAAGAGGTTAAAGAATTGGGAGACGTTATGGAGACGGGGTGTTCTCAGCATTCCCAGAGTGGGAGGGAATCGTGTGCACAGGCAAGAGGACCCAGGCCATTTGCTGTCAGGACCGCACTTTTTTTGTTGTTGTTTTATTTTTGATCTGAGGGTTCTAAACAGTTAGCAAGTCATAAAATCAATTTGATGGTCACACCCAGTATTTATTTACATAGAATAATATGAATAAGAAGAGAATAGGAAACATTAGAGTGCACAGCACTTAAAACAAGAATTATTTTGTGCAACTTTGGTTCTGATTGTACTTATAATATGTATAAATATAAATACTGGATGTATGTCTTACTGTGGATTACAGTCAATGAAGCTTTAAAACAATACAGGAGTGGTCTGATTTTCTTATTGTGTGTAGGAGTTCACCATTTGATGCCTAAGTTATGGAATCGGGCTTTGCATCATGAGAAATGTGTCTTGGTTATAGTTCTGATGGCCGAGATTATAGCATATACTCATAAAATGAGATCCCAAACCTGGTAACTTAGACTGGGTAGGTGGCTGAGAGCCTCGCATTCTGAGGAATATAGACTTTATTCCTTAGACATGCTAGTCATTATTGGGGGGGGGGGTGAGTTGAGAGAAAACACCATGATCAGAGGAAGTGTATGTTGTGATTACAGGGAAGAAGCTAGAATTGGGGTCACAGAAGGTTCTTTTGTTTGTATGTTGTTTTCATTTTTCTGAGACGATCTCATGTAATTCAGGCTGACCTCAAACTTGCTAAGTAGTCAAGGATAACCTTGACCTGATCCTTCTTCCTTCACCTTCCAAGTGCTAGGATTACAGTATGTTCCACTCCCCCTTTCCTTGTTTGTGGTGCTCAGAATTGATCCCAGGACCTTATGCATGCTAGGAAAGCACTCTGTCACTGAGCCCCAACCCCAGCCCCATGCTTCTCAAATCCCAGAGAGCAGACAAATGCCCAGGATCTGGTGCAGTAACTCCAGGATTAAGTTCGAGCTGCATTTCTGCCGTGATCCAAAGTGACACAGATGGTGCTGTGGAGGACCGGCTTTGCGGCCTGGATTTCCTAGAGGCCATACAGATTTAAATGATGCCAGCGATGGTAAGAGTGGAAAGGAAGGTGAAGAACAGTAATGAAGAGTTGGGGGCTGTCTTACTGGGTAATAGCACTTGCTGTGCAAGCATGGGGACTTGAGTTTGATCCCCAGAACCCATGTAAAAATCTGGGGTGTCTGCACATGACTGTAACCCCAGTGCTAAAATAGGAGGATCACTGGGGTTTGCTGGTCAGCCAACCTAACCAAAGAATAGGGGCTGGAGAGATGGCCCAGTGGTTAAGGTGCTTGTCTGAAAAACCTAATGACTGGAGATTAATTCCCCAGTACCCAAGTAAAGCCAGACACACAAAGTAACACATGCACCTGGATGTTGTTTGCAGTGGCTAGAGGCCCTGATGCATCCATTCTCTCTCTCTCTCTCTCTCTCTCTCTCTCTGTTTGCAAATTAAAAAACATTTAAAAAATAATGGCACCAAGCCAGGTGTGGTGGCGCACGCCTTTAATCCCAGCACTCAGGAGGCAGAGGTAGGAGGATTGCCATGAGTTTGAGGCCAGTCTGGAACTACATAGTGAATTCCAGGTCAGCCTGGACTAGAGTGAGACCCTGCCTCGAAACCAACCCCCCAAAAAATAATGGCACCAACTTCAGGTTCAATGAGAGACCCTGTCTCAAGGAAATGAGGTGGAAGAGTGACAGAAGAACCCATTGTCTTCTTGTGGCCTCTGCACACATGCATATAGGGCATGCATGTCTACACACACATGTACATACACCACACACATACCAAACACACTACACATGCACTTGCGCTTGCATGCGCGTGTGTGCGCATGTGCGCGTGCGCCAACAAATAAAGAACTCAGTGAGGACTTGATCACTAAGGGCATGAAGAGGGCAAGAAAGGGCCAACACCACACGTTTTAAGCTTTATTGGTCAGCAGGAGCACAGCTCTATAGAAGTGGGAGGCTTCGGTTTGGAGAAGAAAGGAGGAGCATTGTTTTAGACATGTCCAACACCTCAGTGGGATGCGCAATCCCCAGGGAAGGAGCAGCAGGAAGGTGAGGAGGAGGAGGTGAGTGAGAAGCCTCAGGAGAGAGATGGGGGTATAGACTTTAAGGTCACTGGCACATGGGGTTCCAAGTGGAAAATGAGAATAACCGAGTGAGCACGAGGAGAAGAGGACTGAGTGGGTGAGAGCAGGAACGAGACAGCAAGGGACAAAGGGAAGCAGCTTTCAGGAACACGAAGCACTCGGAGACACTTAGTTGTATCACAAATGCCAGAAGAACAGTTCAAAAACATTCTTCACTGAAAAGACTTTGTAGAATTGTGAGAGGTATACCATCTAATAAACAGAGGAAGCTATTAGGGGTTTCTGGAGGCAAAAAGGAAAAAGTTATCCAATCAACGATATAGCTGAGTGGGTAGGGTATTTGTTGGGTTTGATCCCCAGCATCAGATAAACCAAGCATGTTGACATAAGCCTGTAATTCCAGCACTTGGGGAGGTAGAGGCAGGAGGATCAGGGGTTCAAGGTCATCTTTAATTACATAGATTAAGGCCAGCCTGAGCTACATGAGACCCTGTTGTGTGTGTGTGTGTGTGTGTGTGTGTGTGTGAGAGAGAGAGAGAGAGAGAGAGAGAGAGAGAGAGAGAGAGAGAGAGAAGAGAAAGAAAGAGAAAGAAGAAAAGGAAAGAACGTGGGAGTAGGGTTGAGTTCCCCAGGGTATTGGCAGCAGTGGCGGTATTAGAATTCCAGTCAAGGGAGGGAATATCTCCAAACCAATAGCTGGAGTTTAGAATTCACAGAGTTAGCAATAGTTCAAGATGATGAGACTCAGGTAGGTAGGTGCTGCAGCCTGAAGAGCCTGGCTGTATCAGGCTACTCTTCAGGGGACCAAATGGTTTTGTTCAGTTTTTAGTTACCTACAAAATAAAGAACTTCATTGTGACATCTTCATACCTGTATGTCATTGTACCTCATCCTAGTGTCAGACAAGGAGGGAGTAAGTTTTGTGTGTCTAAAGTTCATTCTGATGACAGTGTGATAAATAGATCAGATTCTTCTTTTTAAACGTTCTATTCTCTTGACCTGACATCCACTTCCTTTCACTTCCCCGCAACTCCTACTCTTCATAGTAGGCTTCTCTTCCTCTGCTGGTTCCCTAAATGCTGGGCTCTGGCCTTGACAGTGAGGCTGGTTGGAACAACAATGTACAGATGTGAGCTGATGCTGAAGGAAAGTGGCTAGATCTGTGATCCATTAGCCAGAGTCAGCAAGAACGTCTGGCCTTTGAGTATTAAGATGGATGGGGGCTCAGTCACTGAGATGGAGGAACAAGAAGAAAATGGACTTGGGAGGGATAAAGTGAATTACGTTTGGACATGCTGAGTGCGATGATTATGGGATGTTCAGGTGAATTTCAGACCATGTGGGTATAAAGGTCAAAAAGAGATATGAGTTGGAGTGAAAGCTTTTGAAATGATCCAAATCCAGTTGTTCTTTGAGGGGACAATGGCTATGGGAGAGTGTGGAGGGGCACAGGGCTCAGTAGGTATAGGGTTTACCTCACAAGCATGAGGACCTGAGTTTGAATGCCAGCACCCACATAAAAGTTCACGGCTTGGTGATGTGTGCTGTAATCCTAGAGCTGGAAAAGCCCCAGAGCTCGCTGGTAAGCTAGTCTAGCCTAGTCAGCAAGCTCCAGGCCAATGAGATACCTTGTCTCAAAAAAGGGAAAAACATAGCTGAGGATAACACCTGAAGTTGTCCTCTGGTCTCTAAATGCATGTGCACACACCTGCATACACAGGTGCACTCACACGCATGAATGCACACACACACACACACACACACACACACACACACACACACACACACACACACACACTCATTAGAGTGCTAAAGAAGGTCAAGGATGGAGGCCTGTGGCCACAATACATTAGACATCAGTAGAATTGAAATACAGAAAAAGAACACCCAGAGAAGTGAGTGATAATGGAAGAGAGAGAGAGAGAGAACCTAATGACTGGAGAGAGAGAGAGAGAGAGAGAGAGAGAGAGAGAGAGAGAGAGGAGGGAAAGGGAAGGGAAGGGAAGGGGAGGGGAGGAGAAGAGAGGACTTCAGAAAGGAAGTCATAGTCGACAATGCCACATGCTGCAAAGATAAGGAATGAGAGCTATCGACTGAGTTGTGGCCATGACAAAACATTATGAATGCAACAAGCCCTGCAGGAGGCATGGACTTTGCTTTTCAGAGGACAAAGGCCTGTGGCCCTGAGAGTTAGCACCTGAAGTGGACTGCAGAAGCAGATCATGGGAGAATTGGCTACAGTTGCCTAGAATTCCTCTCATGTCATGAGTACAGCTGTGATCCAGATGCCCAAGTCGTCCGTGAAGGATAGTAGAGACAGCAAACAGAGGAGCCGAGGAAGATGGAGCGGGTAGCATGAAGATGTAAGAGAGCCAAAATCAGGGTGGAGAAGTTATTGTTTGAAATCGGAGAAGGATCAACAGCTTATCCTGTCTTTCAGGGATGCAGGTTAGGAGGAAGTTGTAGAAAAGCTAGCATCCTCTCCAGAATGCTGTGGGCCAGCAGGGATCGTGCATCTTTGAGAGAAGCTAGAGAGACATATGCCAGAGCTTAGCTTCTGAAGAATAAAATGGAGAAGCAGAGAGTGAAAAGCAAGAGTTGGACATGGTGGCTCACATCTCTAATCTCAGCACTGGGGAGGCTATGGCAGGAGAAGAATTGAAAGTTCAAGGCCAGCCTGGGATACATAGTGAGACCCTGTCTCCAAGAGACGCAGGGAGGAAAGAGCAACAGAGGACTGGATCCAGTCATCAGATGGGGTTATGAGAGGAAAAGCAATGGCTATCAGACTTACATGTTGAAAAGTGAGCAAGGAATGTAACAGGGGAGCTGGGCATTAGAATTTAGATAAAACCCAGCAAAGTTTCAAATTTAAGGAGTACCCGAATCCTTGTCTAATCCATTAGGCCTTACCTTCCTAAGGCCTGAAAAATCAGAAGTCCTCCTTCTAGGATGCCATGTGGGAAGAAGGGACAGAATTATCTGTTCCATGAGTATTTCCTGCCCCAGGTGAGCAGCGAGACAGCTGGTTTGTTCACACCTGACCAATCAGTTTTAGCACCTAGATTTGAGCTCTAGCTAGACACCTCCCACTCAAGGGGAGGGGGTCTATGGAGCTTGCCTGAAACTGTCACAGGAAGACAAGGTGGTGGGTCCTAGGGAGGTCAGCTTGTTTCTTTTTTATTTTATTTTATTTTATTTATTCATTTTCAAGCAGAGAGAGAGAGAGAGAGAGAGAGAGAGAGAGAGAGAGAGAGAGAGAGAGAGAACACCAGGGCCACCATCTTGTGGGTCTGGCATATGTGGGTACTGAACCCGGGACCTTAGGCACTGGAGGCAAGTGCCTTAACCTCTGAGCCATCTCTCCAGCCCAAGGTCAGCTTGTTTCTGATTTCTAGGAGAAAGAATGTCCAGGGTCCTTGGGGAGTGGAAGGACTTGACTCGCAGACTTGGCTGACCCGTTATTTCTTTCTTCTTTTTCTTTTCTGTTATTTGTTTGCTTGCTTTAGAAGCACCATCTTGCTATGTAGCTCAGGCTGCCCTCGAACCCACGAAATTATGATCCTCCTGCTTCAGCCTCTCAAAATCTGGGCTTCTGATTGTGGTTTTGAGAGACTCCTAGCCCAGATGGCACTTGCCCAGTGGAATGATTTTGTTGCCCCAAACTTGATTGTGTTGGAAACAGGTCTAAGCCCTGGGACATGGAAAACCTGGATGGAAAGAGTAGCCCACAGTTGGCCTGAGGAAGCACCATGGTGTTCGGCTCTAGTAAGTGTTGGTGGGAGAATCCAGGTTGAGAGTGAGAGGGCGAGGCTTGGCAAGGCCGTAGTTTTAAGACATGTGCTGTGAGGTACATAGCCAAACACCTGGAGGCTTCACTGTCTGGGATAGGCAGGAGGAGACAGGGGAGGGACGGAGCAGCAAGGTGAGAGGTGGTGTGACTAATTACTGAGCTCAGCCTACACTTGGGACATGAAAGGTATTTCAAGCTGATCTAAGAAGCTCCATCTCTGCCTCAGTGTTCTGCTTTCTGTCAGTATTAAAATTTCTGGGTTTTCTCCAGTTTCTCAGGATGGTGTGGTGGAATCAGGCAGGTCTGAAATGAGTCCTCACTCTGTCCCCTCCTGGAACTATTTAAAAATTTTTATTTATTTGAAAGCAGAGAGATAAAGACAGATAAACGAGAGAGAGAGAGAGAAACAGAGAGAGAGAGAGAGAGAGAGAGAGAGAGAGAGAGAGAGAGAGAGAGAGAGAGAGAGAGAATGTGCATATGGGGACACCAGGGCCTCTAGCCACAGCAAACAAGCTCCTGATGCATGTGCTACTTTGTGCATCTGGCTTTACACAGGTACTAGGGAATCAAACCCAGGTCCTTAGGCTTTGCAGGCAAGCTCTTAACCACTGAACTATCTCTCCAGCCCTGCTAGATGTATTTTTAACGTTTCCTTAAGACCTGGTTTTCCTATGTGTCAATTGAGGAAAGTTATCTTTCAGAGGCTGTAGTCCTTGCCAGCGTCATCTTCCTATCTTGTCTTCACTGCCTCTATCTTCCTCTTTCCTTTCCATTGACAAACATGCTGTTAAGCACATAGTATGGTATCTTATCTTTGTCCTGGAATTTAAATTGATTCTTTTTTAAATTTATATTTATTTATTTGAAAGCAGAAAGAGACAGAGAGAGAATGGATGTGCCAAGACCTCCAAGCCACTGCACATGGCTGATGCACATGCCACTTTGGGCATCTGGCTTTACATGGGTACTGAGGAATCGAACCCCAGGCTTTGCAGAAAAGCACCTTCACCACTGAGCAATCTCCCAGTCCTAAATTGATTCTTTTTTTTTTAAAGAAGGATTTGCTTTTTAAAAATATTTTATTTATTCATTTTTTTCAAGTAGAGAGATACAGAGATAGAGATAGAGAGAGCAAGAGCACCAGGGCCACCACCTTGTATGTCTGGCTTATGTGGGCATTGGAGAATTGAACCTGGGGCCTTAGGCACTGGAGGCAAGTGCCTTAACCGCTGAACCATCTCTCCAGCCCTAAATTGATTCTTTATATTCTTTTTTCTATACATTTTTATATATGTATGACCACCTGGAAGTTTTAAGTGTTGTTGATTAGTGGGTTGGTGAAACAATGTGTGTGTTTCAAGCAGCAGGAAGATAGACTTTTGGGAAGGCTCATGGGACCAGTGAGATTTTGAAGGAGGACAAGACATTTTCAACTTTTTTCAGGGGCTTGAGGACCTGATTTGGGAGCTTAGAGCACCCACACCGTTGCCTGCAGGTGTGCTGTGGTAGGTTGACCCTCAGGCTCTTGCTTTGGCTGGACCATGCTGTTCATGAGCCAGGCTCAGGTCAGCACCAGTCTTAGCAGCAAGGAAGCTCTTGGTTTCCAAGATGCCATGCTAATGTGGAGTCATTCACCTAACTCAGAATCTGCCATTTGGCTTGTGTCCCTAGAAGCACTGGCTTGAGCCTTTCTTCTCTAAACTACTAGAATATGTTCTTGGCTGGCATGGGTCTTTGTGACACTAACGCTGGTGTCTGTGATGTCTCCACTGCCAGTGACACTGGAAAAAGCAGGAGATACTTAGAGAACTGAGCATTCTTTTCTGCTTAAGCTTCTACACTGATGGAAACCTAATAATGTCTTCACTTCCCATACTTCCAACCACGTGTGACATTTTCAAGAGTATATCTCCCTAACACACATACCATTACCACCATTCTTTCTAAATTCTTAGTTATATATTGAGAGAGAGAGAGAGAGAGAGAGAGAGAGAGAGAGAGAGAGAGGAAGGAGAATATATGGGTGTATCAGGTCCTCTAGCCACTGCAAACAAACTCCAGATACATGCGCCACTTTATGCATCTGACTGTTTTACATGGGTGCTGGGGAATTGAACCCAGGCCCACAAGCTTTCAGACAAGCACCTTTAATCACTGAGCCATCCCCCAGCCTCCTCCACTCTTCTATCTATTTTCTTTTGTGTTTTTGAGGGAGGGGGAGAGGAAGCTGATTTCCTTTGGTCTCTCTTCCCATTTAATCTCTACTATATATCTCATTTTCAACTTTGAACTTGAAGCTTTAAAATAGGTTTATAAAGATCACAAATCCTTCATAAAATTTCTTAATACCATCCAAGGCTCTATTCCCAGTGAATATGCTTGTGTTACATATTTTAAAAGGTTTCATATCAGAGTCTGGAAAACTTAAGCAGTTGTAAACTTAAGAATATCATTTCCAGGTCAACTTTGATCTTATGTGAAGTTCATTGGTAGGGAAGAATTATATCTTCCCCAACTAAATCAATCATTAGTGTGTTCCAAAGGAAACTTCAAAGTTTCAGTTCAGGTTTTTAAGGAAGGTTAATTCCTTCAGTATCAAAGGAACAGAATGTCAGGAAAAGTCAGAATCCCTTTAGTTAGGATGTAGTTTACTTATTTGATTTTCCTTGTTTTTTCCCTCCCTCTGACAGAGTGTAAAATCTCTCTTTTTTCCCCCTTTTGTCTCTCAAGAGACACTTTCACTATATTCTTTCAGATGGCTGTTTCTGATTTGGAGGAGAAATAAGCACATGGTAGCTCAAATGTCCTTAGGTATGCTATTCGTTCTTCCAGCTTTTCATGTTTCAACTTTTGCGGGGCCTGGCGTACATCCACCACCAACGCGTTCTTCACAGGGACCTGAAGCCTCAGAACTTGCTCATCAGCCACCTGGGAGAGCTCAAACTCGCTGATTTCGGTAAGGCCCCTTGCTTGGGTCTCCTGGCCTGTGGACAATGGTGCTTTTATGTGCGCTTGTTTAAAGTGACT
>PVHP010004111.1:32796-73417 GCA_004024765.1 Zapus hudsonius | reverse complement strand
ACTAGTTTGCATTCCCACCACCAGTGAATAAGGGTCTCTTTTTCCCCACACCCTTGCCAACATCTATTGTTGGTAGATTTTTTAATGATTGCCATTCTGACTAGAGTAAGGTGGAATCTCACTGTTGTTTTGATTTACATTTCTCTGATGATTAATGACATTGAACTTTTTCTCAAATGGGAGTTGGCCTTTAGTATTTCTTCCTCTGTGAATTCCCTGTTGTTACATTTAATTTTTTGAGTTCTTTGTATGTTCTAGATATTAGACCTCTATCTGTATTGTAGCTGGCAAAGATTAATTCCCAGTTTGATGGTGGTCTATTGGTTCTGAGTATGGTACATTTGTCTGTACAAAAGCTTTTTAGCTTGATGATATCCCATTGGTTAAGTGGTTGTGGCACTGCCTACTGGAGGTTTGTTCAGGAAGATTTTCCCTATTCTTATCTCATAGAGAGTTCCCCCATTTTTTTTCTTCCAGGGTTTTCAGAGTTTCAGGTCTCACATTGAGGTCTTTGATCCATTTGAAGATGATTTTTGTGCATGGTGAGAAGAGAGGGTTTAGTTTCATTTTCTTGAAAGTATTCAATTTGTCCAGCACCATTTGTTAAAGATTCTATATTTACACCAGTTAACATTGTTGGCATCATAAAAATGCTCAAGAAGTAAATCGAGGACGACCTGAAAAGATGGAAAGATCTCCCAAGCTCCTGGATAGGCAGAATCAATATTGTGAAAATGACAATACTTCTAAAGGCTATAGAGAGTTTCAATGTAATACCAAAAAAAAGAAATACCAGCTTCATTCTTTGCAGACATAGAAAAAATAATCTCCAAATTATTCAGAATGGCAAAAGACCTTGGATATCCAAAGCCATCCTTAGTAAAAGAAGCATGTCAGGCAGTATCACCATACCCAACCTAAAGATACATTCGAAAGCCATCATAACAAAAACAGCGTGGTACTGGCCCAAAAATAGTAGAACAATGGAACAGAATTGTATACTCTGCCCTAAGATTGAACAACTATAGTTACTCCTCCTATCTTTTATTCCATGGTTTTTAGAGTTTTGGGTCTTATGTTGATGTTTTAGATCCATTTAGAGTTGAATTTTGCACATGGTGAGAGGAGTGGGTCTATTTTCATTTTTTTTACAAGTATTTATCCAATTTTTCCAGCACCATTTGTTCAAGATGCCAGCAAACATTGTTGGCACCTTTGTAAGAAATCAAGTACAATAGTTACTCAAACAAAGAGCAGAGTTTTCAATTCTGTTTCATTGGTCTGTCTGTCTGTCTGTTTTTATGCCAGTACCATGCTGTTTTTGTTACTATGGTTTTGTAGTATGTCTTCACATCAGGAATCATGATACCACCTGAGGAAGTTTTCTTTACTAAGGATAGATTGGCCTTTGGCATTACAAATAAATTTTGAGATTAGTTTTTCTATGTCTGTAAAAACTGAAGCTAGGTTTTTTGTTGGCATGACACTGAATCTGTATATTGCTTTTGGGAGTATTGCCATTTTTACTATATCATTTCTACCTATCCAGAAGCATGGGATATCTTTCCATTTTTTCACAACTTCCTCTATTTCCTTCTTGAGTCTTTTAATGTTTTCATTATACAAGTCTTTAACAACTTTGGTTAGTGATATTCCAAGGTATTTTTTTGAGGCAATTGAAAATGGGACAGTCTCTCTGGTGTCTTTTTCTGTATGCATATCATCTGCATACAGGAAGGCTACTGATTTTTGTGTGTTAATTTTGTATCCTGCCACTTTGCTGAAGGAATTTATCACCTTCAGGAGTTACTGATACTATTCTTTGTATCTGTTATATATAGGATCATGTCATCTGCAAAAGGGTTGGTTTTATTTTTTTTTATTTCCAATTTGCATCCCTTTTATGTCTTTCTCCTGTCTTATTGTTTGGGCTAGAACATCAAGCAGTATGTTAAAGAGCAGTGGTGAGATTGGACATCCCTGTCTTGTTCCTGATTCAAGTGAGAACTCCTTAAGTCTTTCCACATTGAGTATGATTTGGGCTTTAGAAATTTTGTATATTGCCTTTATTATGTTGAGGTGAGGTGTAAATCATCTATGACCAGCCTCTCCAGAGTTTTGATCATGAAGTGGTGTTGAATTTTGTCAAAGGCCTTCTCTGTATCAATTATGATGACCATGTGGTTTTTGTGGTTGAGTCTATTAATGTGGTGAATTACATTTATTGATTTTCTTATGTTGAACTATCCTCCCATTCTTGAGACGAAGCCTACCTCGTCTTGTTGGATAATATTTTTGATGTGTTGTTCTAACCGGTTTGTGAGAATTTTGTTCAGGATTTTTGCATCTAAGTTCATCAGGGTTATGGGTCTTGATTTTAGTTCTTTGTGTGTTTGTCTTTTTAGGGGATTAGGGTGATGCTATCTTAATAAAAGGAGTTTGGAAGTATTTTCTGTTTTCCTATAACACAAAAAATCTTCAGAAAGTGTGGTTTCAGTTCTATGATGAACGTTTGGTAGAATTAGGCTGAGAATCCATCAGGTCCTGGACTTTTCCTTTTGGGGAGGTTGTTTATTACACTTTAATCTCCATGGATGTGACAGGTTTATTTATGAGCTGTATCTGCTCTGGGCTATGCTTTAGTAGATGGTAGTTGTCCAGGAATTTATCTATTTCTTTCAGGTTCTCCCACTTATTTTTTAAATAATATTTCCTTATATATCATTGTATATATTAGTACTAAACTAAATGTGACTTTATGCCATTACATCTTATAAAAGTCATTTATTTAGGAATTCGTATTTAGTTCTATGTTTTTATTGGAATTCATTTTCATTAGTGATGGAATTTTGAATCTAGATTTGTTTTAATTCATGATTTTTTTTGCTTATGGATATTGCATTATTGCTTGAGGAAAAAATCTAAACTTTCTCCACTTAATTACCTTTGCTCCTTTGCCAAATAAAAGTCATCTTTGTTTGCTTGTTTCTTTTGCTGAAGGTTCCATATTTTCCACAGCCATATTATACAGTGTTTCAAAAATACTGCACTCTGTTGATTGCCTTTGCTTGGCAGCAAATCTTCAAGCTTGTAGGGGCAGAACACCATCTTTGCTTCTCTTCTATGCTGTGTTTGCTCTTCTGGGTCGTTTACCTTTCCATATAAATGTTAGAAAAAGACAGCTAGTGTCAGCATGATTGCTGTGAGCTTTTGAATGAGCATGACTTGCATCTATTGAAGATGAGAAGAAATAGCCTCTAGTAGTGTACAGTCCTTTTGTGAAGGAACTAGGAATATGTATCCATAAGTAGCTTTATATCACCTGACAGGTATATGTTCTGGTAAACGAGACTTGGGATGATCTTGCCACCATAGAAACATTTTGATCTGACACTAACTGAAATGGTTACAAAGAAACAAAATGATATGATCTCATGATACCCTTGTAGTATATATGATCTATTACTAAATAAATAGTAATGATGTGTATGATTGACATTAGCACTTTTATTTTCTTTTTTAAAATAATAATTTTATTAAGTTATTTGCAAGCAGAGAGAGAGAATAGAGACAGAGAGAGAAAATTGGGTTTGCCGATGCCTTTAGTCACTGCAAACAAACTCTAGATACATACATCAATTTGTGCACTTGGCTTTATGTGGGTATTGGAGAAATGAACCTGGGTTAAGTTCTGCAGGCAAGTGCCTCAAATTCTAAGCCATCTTTCCAGTCCTCTTTTTTTTTTTTCTTTCATCACAGCTTTGCAGTTTTTCTCATACAGATACTGGACATATTTTGCAGTTTATAAATAACTGTTTCATTTAGGAGATGACAATATAAATATCATTTTTTAAGATTTCAAGTTACCACTGTTCTTTGCTAATATGGAGGAAAACAATTTTCATTTGTATCTTAATCTTATAATTTTCTATCTTAGTTGCATAGTTTACCAGTTCTAGGAAGTCTTCTTTCCCCAAATTACTTATTATTTTTCTACAAAGATAACTATGTTTTCTGTAAACAAAGGTAATTTTATTTTCCTCTCCTAAGTTGTACATCCTTTACTTCTTTTCTTTGTCTTGTTGCATTGAATTAGGCATTTAGTGATAGTTAGTTATAATAGAGAGATCCATGTGAAGTCTCTTAGTGACTGTTTCACACAAACTTGTTAAGACAGTATATTTTGTTGCTATGGGATAAATATTCCATAGCTACTATCTTTACTGACAATGTGCATTCTGGATTTTTTAAATGCCAAGAGAAGAATGATGAGGTTTAAATTTAAATAGAGGACCAGAATGTGCATAACTAAGCCATCCTGGTCAAAATGTGTTCTTACACATCAGTTACAATCATTCTCTGGGCCCATTTTCTCTTGCAATGTAGACTTTAATGTTGTCAGAAGTGTGTGAAATTTTTCCTGGATGTTCCTCACTGGCTAGCTGGTATCAGATTTTGGGCTGCACTTTCATCCTCGATGAAATTGCTGATGAAATCCTAATTACTAGGAGACAATTGTTCCAACAGTCTGACACCCAAAGACAGGGATGTACTTTAGAACATTGTCACTGTGCCAGGACTTTTAGAGCTTCATGTCAGACAGGGACCTGGCCTGTGTTTAGTGCATAGGATATGTGAGTGCATCAGTATTAAGAATTTTTCTTCCTGCTGCTTTGCATTTCCCTAAACATGCTTTCTTTAAAACAGGCTATATCTGAGTTTGAGCATAATAGTCCATATCATGTACGCCAGAAATCAGAACACGATTGACAGAATGATCATATGTTAAAAGCTACCTTGGGCTACACAGCAAAACCCAGTCTTAATCAATCAATCAATTAAGCAAATAAATAAATAAATAAAACTACATTGTAGTCTAGGGAGATGGCTCAGCAGTTAAAGGCTCTTGCTTGCAAAGCTTGATGGGTTTGTTTCCCCAGTGCCCATGTAAAGCCAGATGAACAAAGTCATGCAAGCATCTGGAGTTAATTTGCTGTAGCAAGAGGCCCAAGTGCACATTCATTTCTCTCTCTCTCTCTCTCTCTCTCTCTCTCTCTCTCTCTCTCTCTCTCTCTCTCTCTCTCCTTGAAAATAAATAATAAATAATACATTTCAAAATTATCTTAGAGTTATTTCATTTGCAATCTAATGTTATGATGCTAATATTTCGTTGATGTGGTAGGAAGGGATACTAAAGTGGAAATGTGTCATAATTTTGTGATGAAATCTCTCTGCCTTGCTCTCTCCTTTCTTTTGTTTCTCTCTCTGTTCTCCTATTGGTCATGACATTGTAAAGCGTCCTTGAGCTTTTTGAATTTTCTTGCCTACCAAAAATCAGAATATAGGTTTTCTCTTGATTTCTTTAGTCCAGATGGGGCTCTGCTAAAGGAGGCTCCTGGAGGATGGCTATTTGTGGTTTGGATTTGTTTTCACTGGAAGTATTTCAAATGGTTCCTCTTCTGTTCTTTTGTAGAAAACACAAGGGGTATTTTCTCCAATATGCATTGAGAACCTGATGTCGTTTCTGGAAATGAAACATTTTCAAGTGTGGGGATCTCTTCAATTCTCAGATTATCCTGCAATTAACCACCACTGATTCATGAACATATCATATTTAATTCCACATACTTACTCCAGTCGCTTCTCTTCTGGTAAGCTAATCACAGTTGGTATTTCTTGTATTTATCTGTCTTTACCCATAGGTGAAAGACGTTGTTACCCTGTAGGCACAATTCTCTAAGTGATCTAAAAAGGTAATTGATTTTCAGCTGGATCAGCTGTTGCCCTTTGTGAAGAGGGGAAATGACTACCAGTTCCTTCTGTGGGAGGATGGAAAGCAGTGTGTGGACTGTTTTTTCAAGGGCTTTTTCACAGAAAACATAGGAAATGATGGTGCCTTTCCCTCCAGAGCAAAAAGTGGCTTTTCTGTAGCATTGAAAGCTAAAGATAATGGCTCTCTTGGGAAGAAAGGTTAGGCATTCTATGCTCATTAGAAGAGACTTGGGCTATTAAATTCATATTTTCTTTCTCCTAATGTAACCTTCTTCCCATGTGTGACATCCATCCTACTTTCCTTTGCTCTGTGGGATTTGAAATTTGGGGAGCCAGCACAGGAATGTTGATATCCTGGATTTTCCTGTCAGGAATAAACTGCCCCATGTTTCTGGCTCGAGTCTCTTGTATTCTGCTGGCATTCATGAAACCTGGTAACTTTAGTCTTTAAAGTCAGGTAAACTAGTAATCCTTCCTAGCTCTTCACAAACTGCCAATCATTTGCAAACATTTGTTAAAGGGAAGCAGTCCTAACAGCTCCATATTTACATAGCCTGAACTCATTCAACAAGAAATTTAAAAAATGAATAAAATTGAATTGATATTTAAAAAAATATTAAAGAAACATTATGCAGCCTTTTTGTAGGGAACTTTCATCTGACATGCATATAGGGGACAATCAATTGTCCTTGTCTGGGTGTATCCAGGTTCTCCAAGTCTTGTTCAGAGAACTGAAGAAGAACACTGATCACGATGAAGCTAGAAATTTTATTACATGGTCATAAAAGAGTAAATCGTGAGATACACTGAGAGGGGGCAGTGGAATCCTTGAGCCAGGTTACCCAAGAGCAATGGGTTACTGTTAGGGCTTCTTTCTATGGCATCATGGAGAAGGAAGAGCTGGTTACTGGATAACATACCTTGGGTGGTTCTCTATTTTGATTGTCAGCATTGAGTTATGTAAGCTTTTTTCTAGTGTCCATGTCCTTTCCCACGATTCATCTTATTTTAATCACATATCCATGTACGATGCATAGGCATGAGATTAGGGATTTTTTTTTTCACTAAAACTTCACTCTAATGACATGGTTTGCTTTACTGCCAAAAGCAGTCAAGGTGGGATTGAACTCCTGTTTTAAGGACCCTGATAGAAACGGCATTACTAAAGGGTTAGTATACCTGCAGCTTGGTGAAGTGAGGATACATGGTTGTCAACAGGTGCATTGTTATGAAAAAAGACTTCTTACTGCTCAAGCCAAACAACATCTCAGATTACTAGACTATTTTCTATTCTTTCCTATCTCAATTCAAATTTTATGCAAGAGAATGATAAATGAAGCAAGACTTCCAGTTCTTTCAAGAGGTTACTATAACCTTGAAAACACAGGCAATAAAACAAATAAGGGCCTGGGGTTCAGCTTAGTGGTAGAGCACTTGCTTAACATGTATGAATTCTGGACTTTATCTCCAGCACTGGAAAAATAATTATATCTGAAGAAAAATCATCAGAAACTCATTCTTCAGCATAGATAAACAAAACAATTTTCACAGTTGAATCCAGTCACATACAGAGAGGTCATCTATTTTGACCTATTCAAATTCAATCTGGCAATACAAGATTAATTCTGCATTAAATAAATCACTATGTTCCATGATAAAAAAGAGAACCAAGATAACCAAACCAAGAGATTTTAAAAATGGATAACATTTAAAAACTTATGGATGAATGTCCTTAAAATTCCAAAATGAAAAATTCTATCCCAAATAATAAGCTATTTTTTGTTAAAAATCAGGATTAGGGCCAAGATGAGGGTCAAACAACATTTGCATCCACTGTGAAACAGAGATTCTAGACACTACAATTAGATCAGAAAAACAAATACCTAGTGTTGAGGAGATAGGTCATCAGCTAACAACATTTGTTCTGCAATCCTGTCAACCATAGTTCAGATCCCAAGCAACCACATAAACCTGCATGCAAACTGAGGCAGACCTCAACGTCCAGGGACCTCTGAGTGTGGGCTGTGCCATGCAGGAGGTTGGTAGTGAACAGAAGATATTTGTCTTTAAAGAAAGGAGAATATGGGTCTATAGTTCTCTTTCCTTGTTGCATCCTTGCCTGGTTTGGGGATTAAGGCAATGGAAGCTTCATAGAAGGTGTTTGGGAGCCTTCCCTCTTTTTCGATGCTTCTAACAAGCTTCAGAAATAGTGGTTTCAGCTCTGTGCTGAAGACTTGGTAGAATTCAGCTGAGAAACCATCTGGTCCTGGGCTTTTCCTTTTGGGAAGGTTTTTAATTACATCTTCAATCTCTGTGGGTTTGATAGGTCTATTTAATGCTTTTATCTGCTCTGGGTTAAGCTTTGGCAGTTGGTAGGTATGGGATGAGTACTAAGATATACAGGATCCCTTGCCACAAGGACTAATACAAACAGCCCACGAAGGAGGATATACAACTGATCAGGGAGGGGGTGGGGGGAAGCGGGGAATTCGGGATAACAACACATGGTTTGCCCACTAAATAATGTAACTCATTATGGATAATAAAAAAAAAGAAAAAAAAAGAAAGGAGAATATGTTGAATAGAATTGATCTGAAGTGCTTTCCAAATATGCATTTTTCTAATTGAACTTTTCAGTTAATTTCCAGAAATTGTTAGATTTTCCTGGCACCGAATTTATAGCTACCCTTCTTAATATGATCCTGACAAACATTCCATTTCTGAGACTGTGGAATTTTTCTTAAAAGTTTAATAACATAATCACATCAACAGAGTTAATAGCAGTGTTTGGACATTTACAGCAAGTACTCAATAGCCTGAGTAGTGGAAATATATTCAAGAAAGAAAGAAGTCTACTAAGACACATAAATTTCCCTTGCTTCACAGTTACAGAATAATACTTTTATGGAATAATACTTGTTTCCTATATGTAACTGTTCAGTCAATTTTCAAAAAAGGAACATAGAAGTTTCATTAAAAAAATAATGTCCCTTTGTCCCAAATAGAAACCAGATCAAGTGTATTTAGGCCTATTTAGTTGAAGAAACAAGAGAAAAGAGAGAATGACACAGGACATATGAATATGCTAATTAGAATGAGGGAAGTTAAATTGTTGTTAAAAGATCTCTCAAAAATTGACAATATTTGAGTCACCAATAGGATAAAATTCTATTTCTTCTCATATTTCATCTCTTTCTATTTATATTCTTTAAGGCCACAGACATGATGAAGAACATTAGACACGAATTAAAATGAATTTTCCGTGGATAATTTATGCTAATGAAAATTCTACCTGCATTTATTCGGGAGCAGTGATGGACTGAATTTCAAAGAAGTTTCTTATCTTGTGACTTAAAGTTCATTCTTTCTACAAGTGTCATTGCTCCTGGCTATTTGCTTTGCTGGTATAGTAGTCTGGCAAGAAAGATGGTGGATGGTAATTTAAATACCTTTTCTCTTAAATTTATATACCAATCAAAATGTTTCATTAGTCTCAAGGTTTTAAGTAAAGCAGACTTTAAAAAATGATTTTTTAAACTTTTGTTTCAAAGTATTTCACATATGCAATTACATAATTCATACTCATGTTAAAATCATGTTAATAGCTTTGCAATATCTTTGACTTGCATTCACATGTATTTGAAATACTTTTCAAATTAAATTAGACTTGAAATATTTTTTAAAATTTTCATATAATGACTTTTTCCTGAATTCCTATCATAATTTTAAACATTAGGCTCAAACACTTCCTTAGCTATCTTCTGCTATAAATTCTTCATCCATGTAAAAAGTCTTGGTGTATGTCTTATAAATCCTTTCAAACATAATCCAGGCCATTTTCTAATATGCTCTTGACTCTTAAGTGTCCTGTAGTTTTGTGAGCCAGTGTCCTTCCGAAGAGTCCCTTCTTAATGATCACCTAAAACATCATTCCTTTTCCTCAGTGTAATCTTTAGTTGAAATCGTTATTTCTAACTGCTAAAGTTAACTGTGTGTGTGTGCACATGCATGTACCACGGCACATGTATGGAGGTCAGAGGACAGCTTCAAGTGTTGGTCCACACTTTTCTCATTGTTTGAGGCAGGGTCTCTCATTCACTGACGGCTGTGTTTGCCAGACCAGCTTCCTGGGCTATTCTCTGCCTCCCATCTCGCCATAGGCACACTAGGCATTCATCTTTACATGGGTTCTCGGGAGCTGAACTCAGATACTCACACTTGCCCACTAGGAGCCATCTACCCAACCTTACAGTTTAAATTTTTATTTGCTTGAGGTAAGCATCCCATTTTAGTTGGAGCTGGTCTGGAGCTCACAGCAGTCCTTCACCTTAGCCACCTAAGGCTGTTACTACAAGCAGGAGCCACTGTGCCCCACATGGTTATCCAGAGGGTTGGGGTGGGGAGGGCAGCCGGGAATTGGAAATAACAACTCATTGTTTGCCCACTAAGTATTGTAACTCATTATGGACAATAATAAAATAAAATAAAATAAAGAAAAAAAGTCCATTGCATCTGCCAACATTTTAAGATCCTCTGTGGATCAAGAGAGTTAAAGTTGCTGCTTATTTCAACTCACTTTCTCAAATCTAATGACTGTTTCTTTTCCAGAATTTAGTTCAGTTTATGGACCTATCCTCACATTATTCATGGACTGCTATTTGATTATTGTCTATCCTTTTGCCCAAGTTCTCTCACAAGGCTAAGAGTACCATTTCTTTGGGGTTGGAGGTCAGCAGGTGGGGCATGGCGACTCACATCTGCAGTCTAGCACTTGGAAGCCTGAGGTAGGAGAATTTCTGTGAGTTCAAGACCAGCTTGGACTATATAGGAATTCCAAGTCATCCTGTTCTAGAGTGAGACTCTGCCTCAAAATAAATAAACAAAAGGACAAAAACAAACACTAGGAGTTGGGGGAAAGTTAAAAAAATGAATTCTAAGAAAGTCCTGGTAGTAGTTAATACTAGACAAGTGATGGCTGTACTCCTAGATATTTAATTTTCTAGATATTAAATGGCATACTTGTAAGACACAATTAGCAGTAAATTCAAATAACTTCATGATGTATTTTTATTCAATTATAATAAATATCAATACTGTCTATGGCATTTTTAGAAAAAAAATTCCACTGTGTCTGATTTCTATAAAGAGCATCAGTAAACCAGCTCAAGAACCTTTTTTAAGTGAAACTGCTAGGATATTTGAGTTCTGAAATAAATTCTGATTTCTCAGCAGGGCACAAAACGTATACTTCAGTCATGTCCTGGAGATCAACTATTAAATGAAATACATTTTGAGAAATCAGCTTGCAACAAGATATAAATAAAGTAGGACAAACCTTTCACTCATGTAAACTCTCACACAGTCACCTCTTGAGCAAATATTTGGGCAAAGGAGAGGATTTTCTGTGTGAAGGAATTGGCCTAATGCCCAAGCCAGCAGAGCAAGTCACTAAGGAATTGAATGCTGCCTCTGGCTGACATATCAAAGCATTAAATGGAAAAAAGGAAACAGCTTAATCAACCTTGACTGAACCCTTCTGTAGACACTAAAATAATTCATCCATTAACTGTGCCCTCCTTCAGGATATTTTAAGATATGGATGTAAGAGAGATGGCTGTGTTAGTCAGCTCTCTGTCACTACAACAAAACACTCTAGGCAATTCGTAAAGAGAGAAAGGTTTACATGAGCTTTAGTTTTGGAGTTTCCATCCTATGATCCATTTTCCCTGTTGCACTGAGCCTACTATGCATCCAAACATGGTGTCAGCAGTATACTGTAGAGAAAGAAGCCCACTTTATGCTCAGGGAACAAAATAGAAAAGAGAGATCTTCAGAAACCTCCAGGGCATCCTGAGCCCCCCCCCCCCCAACGTCCTAAAGATTTCACACTAAGCTCCATCTCCTGAAGATTTCACAGCTTTCTGATAGCACTAAGGTAGAGACATTGATGTTAGGTTGGTGGTATAAATGGATTTAATTTCCTAACTCTTTTTCTAATAGTTTTTCATTTACACATAGAAACAGCACTGGCTTTTCTGTTGTCTTGGTATCTTAAACTTTACCAAATTTATTACTTAATTCTAACAGGAGGGATTTTTTTGATTATTTATTTATTTATAACAAAGAGATAGACACAGGGAGAGAACTGGTGCTCCAGAGCCTCCAGCCACTGCAAAGGAATTCCAGACACATGCACCACCTTGTGCATCTGGCTTTATGTGGGTATCAGGAATTGAACTGGGGTCCTCCCCTTTGGAGGCAAACACCTTAACCACTAAGCCATCTCTCCAGCTCCATAACAGATGTTTTTAATGTAGTTAAGGTGTTCAGTATGTAAGATGATACTGTTTATAAACAATAAAAATGGTAATGTTTATCCTTCTAGTTTTAATATGTTTAATTTTGTGATTTGGTTAAGACTTGAGGTGCTGTGCAGAATAGAAGAGATGAGTGAGTACTTTGCCTTCTGTATGATTTTAGAGGGAAAACTTTTTAAGTTACTCACTATATTATGTTGTTGGCTACACTTTTTTCACAATGACTATTATGTTAAGGCACTTCTATTTGCATTTTGAGAGTTTTTTTTTCATAAAACAGTGTACAGTTTTGTCAAATCTTTTGAGACCATGAGATTTTATTTTTTTCTTTTGCTTATTAAATTGCTCTTATGTGTTGAAAGATCCTTGCATCCCAGGGACATCTACTGAAATATTGGATTGATTTGCTTATAATTTGTAGGAGATTATTTGCATGTGTTTCATCAGGAATATTTGTTGGTAGTTTTCCAAAGGCATCTTTTGTGTGTGTGTGTGTGTGTGTGTGTGTGTGTGTGTGTGTGTGTGTGTGTGTGTGTTGTGGTCTCCCTATAAGCCCTGGGCAAATTTGTAATCTACTTCCCCCCACATCTGGAGTGGGGCACCACTATACCTGGCTGAAAGAATTTATCAAAATAATGCTGGCCTCTTAATGCTAATTTGACAAAAAAAAAGATTCTAATTTTTAAAAAGGTTTTGTGGATAATTGACTTTAATTCTTCTCTAAATGTTTGAGAAAATTATGCCAGAGAAGCCATCTGGTCTGGGGCTTTTCTTTGTTGGAAGGATTCATTATTGATTCAATCTTGGTGTTAGTTTTGGGTCCTTTCATAATTGTTTTATGATTCAGTGATGGCAAGTTGAATATTTCTAGGGGTTTATTTTTTATAGTGTGTCCAACTTGTTAGAGTACAATTTCAAGACCTCTGCTTATTAAGAATATTTGTGATAAAACAGGGCATATTTGATGAATCCATGATAAATTCTCATTGATTTCAGTATACCCACAAATTCTTTTTGAATTAGAAGGTCATATATGTAAGTTCCAGAGATTACGATTTGAATAACTTGTGAGATATTTTCCAATTAACCCTAAGTCTGTGATGCCGAAATGCATCTTTTGTTCATTAACTTGTTTCCCCCAGATAGTTGTCACAATGATGAAAACCTGACACATTTGAATTCCTGAGGTTTGTTAGCCTTGTGCTATGTGACTGATGAGAGTCATAAATCTCTGGAGTCAAAGATAAAAGTATAAGAAGGAAGATATCATTTATCTTAATGCAAGGTCTTGAACTATCTTGCACTGAGATAGGGTCCCACATACTAAGGTTGGTTCCCCTTCAGTTATTTGAACAAGGTGAGAGAAAACCCTTGGTTAGTAACTAACAAGTGGAAAGATAGTTTCTAAGAAGACATGGCACAGGAACCTTTTACAACTTTATTCATTTAAAAAATCCATTCTTAGGGATACAGGTAAGAAAATATTTTGCAATTGATTACAATACTTTATAGGAAAATATTGCTCAACATCTATTAAAAATAGGCAGCTTTGTCTTTACATGTGGAAACTAAAGTTCAGAAACAGTACGTAGCATGTAAAGGTTGGCTAAGATAGACCTGCTTCTGGTAAAATTATTGTTCTTTTCCTCAAGTAGCTGATTCAGTTGAAGGATCCATTCTTTTCTGTTGTTTATTAGAAGTTATCCTGAGATATTTGTTTACCTCTACATTTTAGTTTACTTCCTAAAAATTGGGCATAAAAGTAACTCATTCATTGTAATGTGTTTTTATGTTTCAAATGAGATAATATCAGTAAAAATCTCTTTAAAATCTATACCTTGTAAAGTAACCTAAATGTCTGATGATTGTCCATGATTATTGGATAACACCTCTCTAATTTTTATTTTTATTTTTAAGGGATTAGAGTAGTGTGTTAATAATTTAGCCTAGTACTCACTAAGAATTGAAAAACAATAAAAGTTCCATTGTAAATCTTGATGATGAACATATGCACCACCCGTTGTACTGGGTAGAAAGAAACATTTTTCAAGGACAAGTCTCTGGGATGTAAAGTGGGCAGAGACCACCAAGAGACCTCAGGGTCTTGATGAAATCCGGATTCATCTGCTTGAGTAGACTGATGACTGCTTGTACTGATTCTCCAGTGGGATTAATTCACCATTCTTTTCTTGTCAGGATGGAAAGTCAGTCTCTTCACCTAATAGGACCATAGACACCAATGATCTGAGAACAAAACAGGGTGAGGGGAATTGGAAGATGAAAGTCAGCATGTGCAGCATTATTCAGAGAAGATGATAGAGATAATGTTTTATTAACAGTTCTGAGATGCATGAATCTTCATTTAATGAAAAATTTTAAATGGCATGGGGATATTTCTCCACGAAATAGATTAACATTAGCCATGTTGCGTGGTGCTAATGTTTCCCCCTGCTCTCTTTTACCTTGTGTAGATTGGATAGAAAAACTCAGAAGTTTAAGAATAACCTTGAATGTGGGAAGAGTTAAAATACATTAAGCTTTGTAAGATTGTAGGAAATATATAATTATAACAAATAAAATTACTAGAAGATTTTAAAAATCATCCTTCGGGGCTGAAAGTAAGCCCCGAAGATTGGAGATTCTAGAAAGGAGGTTAAGACATTTGCCTGAAAAGTAGAAGGACCTGAGTTCAATTCCATAGTATCCATGTAAAGCCTGATTCACAAGGTGGCACATGTGTCTGGAGTTTGTTTCCAGTGGCTGAAGCCCTGGTGTGCCCATCCTGGTGTGCCCATTCTCTCTCTCTCTCTCTCTCTCTCTCTCTCTCTTTCTCTCTCTCTCTCCCTCTTAAATAAGTGAACAAAATATTTTATAAAGGGTTTTTTATATTTTTCTTTTCAATTATTCATATACATTCGTATAACTTTTTCCCTCTGTCAAAAACTAATTGGTATTTAATTAAAACTGTCAGCTATGTTTTCTTGTTTGCTGAAGTTAAGCTGGGTAAAATTACAAATATTTTTTTACCACAGAAACAAGAAAAAACAATTCTTAGATTTAAGATTTAAAATTTTTCTAAAGTTAATTTTTAAGTTGTTCAACAAGAGGTGCAAGAGTAAATATAGCTAAAGTTATGTACATCAAAATAATGTACAGGACTGGGGCTCTAGCTTTGGGACTGATGTGTAATTAGCAATGAAGTGGTTATGTGTTTGAAATCCAGCATTGCAAAAAAGAAGACATTGTTGACAAATGTTAATATTAATTGTATTTTTACAACTTGCAATTTTAAAGGGTGGAGAGATGGCTCTGTGAATAAATCACTTGCCACCCCAGCATAAGGACCACAGTTCAGATCCACAGAGCCCACACAATGCTGAGTGAGCATGGTGGACACCATGGAGTTACATCCCTTCAAAAATGGATACAGAGACCATTGGAATAAGCAAGGTAGCTAGACTAGGTGAGTCAGAAGCTCTGGTTCACATGACAAACCCAGCCTCAGTAGATAAAAAAGGTCATCAAGAAAGACCTTTGATCTTCACATGCAAATGCACACATCTGAGAGTATAAATATATACAAACAGAAACACCACACACATACACACATACGGGAAAAACTTTGGGATTTAAAAAATTAAGTCTTTGATTGGCCCATATACTTAATAAGAAAAAAACAACTTGGTGTTTGAAAGTATCTAGCTGAACAGCTATTACAGTAACATTTTAAATGTTTGCTTCTCTTACCTGATATATTGAAATTAGATATATTTAACTAATTTACATACTATTTTTCACACAATTGTTTTGTTCTCTTATAGACCGTAAATGCAAATTAAAGTATTAAATATATGAATGATTTTGGAAACCTAATTAAGTAGCTTATTTTATATACTGTGCATAGAAAGAAAATCTTTTGAGTTATGATGTCTACTTTGTGTTGAGTGGGGATGGAGGGGTGATGGAGGATAAATGCAGGGCCCCACACAAGCCTGGCAAGCGACCAGCTACCACACTTTATATCTGTCTTTAGCTTTGTCTCTATCCACATTTTGGAATTATTTACAGACAGAGCCTCCTAGAATTACAGAAAGAATAAAGAAGCTGCCTTCCAATTCATTCCTTACCCCAATGTCTAGATAAGATATTTAATCAAGCTCTAAGGAGACTCAGAAGAGAAGGATGCTGCTTCCTTCCTTCCTTCTTTCATTCCATACACCCTTTCCCTTCCCTTCTCTTTCTTTTCCCTTCCATTATCTTCCTTTCTTCTTGTTCTCAGTCACTATTTTCACTCATATTTATATGCAAGCTTCATATCATATAATTATGTATATAAAGAAAAATTTAATCGACCTAAACCCCTGAATTCATCAAACATTTACAAAAATCAAGACATTTCCTAATATACTTGGAAAGACTTTTATGGCTACTCTGGGTCCTGTCACTTACTTCCCTTGGTCTTTTATTTCTTTGGTAAAGGCACACATAGTATCTTCAACTGACCTTTTGACCCTACACATCACCTTATTTTTGAACAAAGTCTGGCCACTTTCAATTTTCTGTTAAAACTGAACACCATTTAAGATATTGTTTCAAATTTCCACATGAATGGTTGCTATCAAAAATTTCTCAAAATGTTTTTGTGCATCTTGAATTGTTAGCATACCATCTAATTAGAAATTAAAAGAAAAATAACTTACAAATATTTTCAAATTACTCCATGAAAAAGAAGTTATTTATAAGCACTTTAAATTTTTAAGCAATGCCTGGTATTAATGTGAGTAGAACACATATTCAGACCCATGAACACATGAGTTGGTGTTCTTTCAGTCACTTGTTTTAATTCACGCAGTTGCCATGGCAACCCATTATAGGCATATATAATGACACTCCAGCTACTATCTATCTTATCTTTTTCCCTTCTTTATAGCACTTCCTCTCATTTATTTTTTTAATAATGGCATTATAGGAGACTATTCAATCACTCTGAAATTTTCAAAATGAAGCAATGCCAGGGAACTGGCAACCCTGGGGATTACCCTTCACCAGTGGGGTCTGGGGTCTTTACTGTCTTCCTTTGTTCCTTGTATCAGTTACTATGGTGTGTGTTTTCCATCAAGGAGCCTCACTGCTAATAAAACCCTGTTGCACACTGCAGCTCAATTATGCCATTTAACACTGGCTATCGTTTCTCAGCACTGTCTGTTTCATCACTCCACTCCTGTTGGGGAGTCATTTCCCTAAATAAATAATAGTTACATAGTTCATTATCTCTGCTTTTGTATTTAAAGAGATGATGATGGAATGAAGATTTAGATGCAGCTCTGATAAATGACGTTTGTGATCACCAAAATATATTAAATGTGATGATCTTGTGACAAATATAATGGATGATATAGATAGTAACTATGAGTATTCTGGAAGTTGTCTAAATACCAATGAATCTAACTATTGTGTGTATATGTGTTAATGTTGTCTTCACAAAAGTTTTCTAGTAAACTAAGTCACTTTACTATACAAGTGAATTTCATTGAATTAATATTTGTTGAAAACTCACCATCTGCTGAGGACTAAGCCAATAACAGAAGCTGATGATATAGAAGTCATTTCCCCACCTTCAAAAAAATGATAAGCAAATAATCTAGGGGGTTCTTATATGGGTTATTTATCTTTCTAATAGTGTAGGATGGCAAGAGACCACCAAACACACACACACACACACACACACACACACACACACACACACACACACACACACACACACACATACACACACACACACAAGGGTGGGCATCAGGAAGAGTGTGAGAGGGAAAGCAAGATTTGGCCAATTTTATGAAACATTATCACCAACTCTATATACTTTACATTGGCTGGTAATAGTCCAAGGGTGTTCATCCTTACAATTATGTGACATGAGGTAATGTATAGATTTCTTGGGCTGCATTCATAGCTGCATGTCCTGGAATGTATATGGCTCCTGGGTCCCAGGTTTTATGTGCTTGAAAGAACAGCCATATATGGTAGGTTCTATTAGCATTCCCCTGTGGATAAGTCTAAAGTGAACTTAGTTAAGAGATTCCTCCCAGTAGGTAAGAATTAGTAATGCAGAGAAATAGAGATATAATAACAGACTCTGGAAGCAGCTTACAAAAATCCAGGAATTCAATAGGAGTGCTGATGAAGAGGGGAGCTAAATACTTCTGTCTTTAAGATGAGAACTCAGGTGGAAATTAGGAGGTAAGGGCAAAGGGTATCCAGGAGCTAATTATAAAGGATCACATATATGAAAATTATTAGTTGGAAATGAAGTTGGAAACTTCTGAAAGTGGGTAATTAAGAAATAATCTTAAACATGTGAAAAAATTGAAAATAGACCCACTCCTTTCACCATGCACTAGAATCAACTCCAAATGGATGAGAGACCTCCATATAAACCATGTAACCATGAACATCTGGAAGGAAAAGTAGGAGGAACCCTACATGAGATAGGAGTAGGGAAAAACATCCTGAGCAAATCTCCAGCAGCCCAGGAAGTGCAACAGTCACTTAACCAATGGGACCTGATCAGGCTCAAAAGCTTCTCTACAGACAAAAATGCCATAATCAGAGCCAATATACCCCCATCAAACTAGGAAATGATTATCACCCGTTATAACTCAGAAAGAGGCCTAATTTCCAGAACCTACAGAGAACTTAAACAAAATAATAACAAAAACTCAAGCTGACCCCTCACAAATTGGGGCACTGATCTCAACAGAGAATTCACAGAGGAGGAAACACAAATGGCCTTTATTCACTTGAGAAAGTGCTCAGCATCCTTAAGCATTAGGGAAATGCAAATCAAACCCACCATGAGATTCCAACTTGCTCCAGTCAGAATGCCATCCATAAAGAAAACCAATGGCAATAGGTGCTGGTGAGGAAGTGGGGGAAAAAGGAACCCTCATACACTGCTGTTGGGACTGCAAGCTTGTTCAACCACTATGGAGAGCACTATGGAGACTCTTGAACAGAATGGACATAGAACTACCAATGAACCCAGCTATCCCTCTACTAGGCATCTACCCGCAAGATGTCACATCTCAGCATAGAGACATCTGCACAACTAAGTTTATAGAAGCTCAATTCATAATAGTCAGGAATTGGAATCAACCCAAATGCTCTTCCATGGAGGAATGGATAACAAAACTGGTATATTTACACAATGGAATTCTACTCAGCCGAAAGGAAAAAAAAATGGCATATCGAAATTTAAAGGAAAATGGTCTCACTTAGAGCAGATCTTACTAAGTGAACTCTGAAAAGAACAGAGACAAACGCCACATATTCTCCCTCATATGTGGTTCCTAACCAGGTTAACTGTTCATAGACAGTCGAGAGAAGTAAGACTTTAGGAAAGTGGGGTAAGAGATGGGGGGAGGATGATTTAAACATGAAGCTAAACCATAATAGGTTCAAAATCATAAAATCCTCACTTGCATAAGGTAACCTATTGTGCAAGTAGTGGGCAATGGCTGGCAAGAGGGGCCGTGAGTAGAAGAGGATATAGTCTAGCCCAGTAGAAAAAGGATCAGTCTGGCAATTCCTAGTCCTAGTCACTGGCTCCTTCCCCCACTGAGATGTTGACCAAAATGAACCATGAGGTTCCAAAGACAAGACAGGATTCTGTCAACGCTCTTGAATGCCTACCCCAGGCCTGAGGTAAGGTCATGTTGCTAAAGAAACTACAGAAAGACATCTATCCTCATTGAGAGACCCTGTGAGGTCCAGACCCTAACCAGCCCCCAGATGGTAGTCAGTGTAGTGTTGGAAGGCACTGCACAAGCTGCCAAGGGAAGCTGGTCAATGACAGCTGGAGTAAACAGACTACCAATATGAAACACAATCTGCTGCCATGAGTAGGTTGAACATACCTCCTACCGGTAGAGAACAGCAAATCAAAAAAAAAAATGAATGCTTGTGCAATGTAGGAGCCAAAGCCTGGGGAAGGCAATCAACAGCTTGTAATCCGGCCAAGTAATCCACTCAGTGAAGGGGAACTCTTAACTGGAACTGGGGACTCAGGGCGAAATGCAGCCAGAACCAAACTCTTGGGACCCCAAAGAGAAATGCACTTTATAAGTGACTTACAAAGAGGCCACTAACAATAGAACCTAGCCAATTCAGAAATGTGTATCTCAGTTAACCTATACTGACCTCACTCTCCAACGGAGATTCTATTTGTATTTTTCAGAAGGCAGCGAGAGACCTGTGGCTCCTCCAACCCATACCAACAAGCCTGCAGGCTGATAGCTGACATCCCAGCAAGAGATAAGCCACACCAGACCTACCGTGGAGGCTCCACATGGAACCCTGCAGAGCGTGGTGGGATAAGCAAGAGACCCATAACCACAGCCAGTCAACACAGGATAAGCCAGACAGACACCAACGATTTTCAACACAACCTAAAGCAGAAGTACAGAGACCCCCTAAGACCTCAACAATAAAGCAGCCTTAATACTCACCCTCCATGACTCTGGGAACTGAGCAGAAGAGGGGACGGAAAGATTGTAAAAGCCATGGTGGGGGAGAATATCCAGAGACATGGTCCCCCTCAGTAACAACATACAAAGGGGGGGTGGAACCGGGTTGACTCCTAAGCTATCCATAATCTCCTACCCCATGGACTGATCCAGTTTGTCCACAGAGGACGATACCCAGCTGACTGGGGACATGGAACAGAGGAATCGGGGAACTGGAGATACCAACTCATTATTTGCTCACTCAATGTATCTAATTATGAAGAATAAAGGAAAAAAATCTGTTCATATTTAGATTTTGGATGCATAAGGTGGGTTCATCCTTTAATAAATATATGACAAGAATTCAGGAGTTGCATACCACTATATTTTTGTTTCATGTTTATTTTTCTCAAGCCTATGGTGTGTGCATTTCTATGACACTGAGTTGGGATGGTAAAAATATAATTCTTCTTTGCCCGCTGGTTTCTTGCTAGCACAGGAGGAGGGGCAGGCAGGCCTGTGGAGGTAGAAAAGGGCTTGTTAATTCCTGCTTTGTTCTGACCATGTCTTCATCCTGGCACAGACAGTTGGTCACATTCTGCATTTTTTTTATTCCTCTAAAAGCCTGGCCTCTAATGAAGAAAACTAAAATGAGAGAGGTGGAAGATATTCCAAGTCAATTTCTTATGAAGAAATTGTGTATCTCTCCTGTCTTATTGTATATTAAGAAAAGTGATTAAATTTGTGGAAATCTTTGATGATTATTGCAAACAAGAGGCAGTGAGGGCTGCTTTGGTCATTGGGCACATATTTATGCATTCCCTCACTCAGGCTAGGCAAACCTCAGTGTGAAGGGTGCTTACATTGTGCAGAAGCAGCTAGGAGCAGACAAAAATGTTTGCTTTTTTAATGTTGATGCTCCAGTGAAGAAAGAAACAGTGAAATAAGCAAACAGCTTTAAAATGAAGTAAGACATCTTATAGGAAGAAATAGTGCAAAGATAATCAGTGAGGGTAATAGAGTAAATACATATTTCTGCTAGTCCTATGTTTAGTTGTAAGCTATCAAAAATATAAACAAATCTCAAGGTATTTTCACTTTGCTGTGTGAAACATGGGGAGGTTATTGGCTTCAGGTTTGGACTTGAAATTCAGCAATTTCCAGACTCAGGCTACTGCTAGCTTTCACTTTTTCTGTGTTTACTGTGCTGGGTCTTGGTCCTCATAGGTGTCTGTGTATGTGTACATAATAGATTCCACACTTACACACAACACATTCTTATAGCAGGGTAGGAATGAGAAATGTAAATGCAGGGGCAAAAATCTAGGTGTGAATTTTAGGTAACAGTGATGGAACCCACAAGGCGTTAGAACAAGGAGGAACATCTGGGAGGGAGTGCCTATATTGCATTACTGTGCATTTTGATAAAAACTGAGTGTACATACAGGAATATATTCAAAATTTACTAAATTCAACTGCAGGTGATTTTTCATGATCTTTAATATTTTTAAACAAATAGTATTTTCCTGACACTTTTCCTCCAAAAGCCCATGTGGACAGTTGCTCATGAAGAAGATGGGATTAATGACCTTGCAAAGACAGGACCACTGACTGCACTGTAGTGAGGATCAGCTTCACATCTGTGCCTCACATAATCACTTCCATAGAGGATTTAGCCACTTTGGGAGTCATTGGTTATCCCTTGGAGGGGGGCAGATCTTCTGGTCCTGATTGTCTAGATAACCTTGAATTTGCAGATTAGTCATTTTTAGTATACTATCTTTCTTGAAATGGGTATAATTAAACTTGTGACTCAGGGGTACTGTTTGATTTAATCACTTAGTATTAAGTAAAGCTCTCTGAGATCCTTATGCAAAAGATCTTAAACAGACCCAGAATATAATTATTAACATTCCATTTTAGCATTTTACTAAGCTCTGAGAAACGGCATTACAGAGACCCTTCGAATACCCACAGGAATCTACCCTGTAAATTGATGGTAAAATTTATAAAGCATTTCAATATGTAGTGCACAAATTATAAGGGCATGTAATTATAACATCAAAACATTCCTAATATTACAATTCAACATTGGTTTATCAATACTGTTAAAACTGCTCTTGATAAGGAATTTATTTAGAAATTGCATTGTAGATAACGTTTGTATAATAGTGATTCAATTCACAGTAGGACTTAGAAATTTGGAACATGAGAATCTGAATTATCTTCATTTTTGTATATAGTCCTTTAAGTTGACACAAACAAACGCACATATATTCAAGATTATAAATAAATGTCTATGAAACTCTAAACTTCTATATTTCAAATCCAAGGTTATAGTCCACTTCAATGAAATTTAGAAGAGTCCAGCATGTATTTCTTCCTTAAAGTACTTGAGAGAAACCTCAGCAGGGATGGAAAACCCTTCCCACAATCAAAGATTTTATGGTGAACAGCAACAACTGCTTTCCAGGCCCTAGCCCACATTGCTTGCCTGTCTGCTGTCAGCGTTCATAATAATTTCTGCAGGCTTTGAAAGCCTAATAAGCAAGAAAACACCCATATCTTATGCCTATGGTGAATAAGTAGCTTTATGCACACACATGATTACAAATGTATCATTTCCTATCTCTATTTCGAGAGAAAAATATAACTTTTCCCTAGCAATTTGAAGAGTTGTGTTGTGTAGTGTGGTCTAGTGAGCTACAATAAAAAGTTGAGGTACAAAAACATATCTCTTACTAATGCTCCCATGAACCACACTGCTTCCTAGAGAGTGTTTGATGTTTATGGATCTATGGTGCATAGATATTCTACAAGCCTAGACACTAGGGAAAAATATACCCAGTATGTGGGAATCCATATTATCTATTCTGTTTATAAACAGAACTGACATAGCAATTGTATATATTTTGCAGTCATCTAGGAACCTTATATTTAAAATCACAATTGTACAGTATAATGTCCATCATTGTTGTATACTAACCCTGAAACTGTTAATGGAATATACTACTATTAGAGATTTATATTAGTGCACAGCATTAGATATTATTAATTCAATGTAATCATCAAAAATGTAGAGTTATCTCATGTCTCGTGCACTTTCTAGGCACTGAGGATTCAGTATACATGCTCCGTGAACTTTCAGTGTTCCAACGAGAAAGAGAATTCAATAATCACTCCTTAAAACTAGAGGAAGGAAGGGCTTCTTCAGGTTTATGTTTGAGGGGATACAGTCCACTTAGTGGGGCAGGTGTGGCTGCAGGGTCATAAAGCCTCTAGACATTTTCAATCCGCAGTGAGTACACATGCTCCTTTTTATACAATCCAGGACACTCAGCCCATGGAATGATGCCACCAACATAGACAGTGGGTCATCCCACTTCTATTACCCTAATCTAGAAACGCCATCACAGATATGCAAGGAGATTTATTTCCATGGTGATTCTAATAGCCATTAAGTAGACAAGATAAACCATCACAAGGAGTAACCAAATAAATGAGGATATCAAAAATTTCACAAGATGAAAATGTGTGCCTACATCTACACTGAGGTAAATTTGTATTGTGTAGTATATGGTCTGTGTGTGTGTGTGTGTGTGTGTGTGTGTGTGTGTGTGTGTGTGTGTGTGTGTATCCTGTTTGCATATGTGCCAAGGTCAGAAGGGATTCTCATGTATCCTTCTCTAGTATTCACCCATTTTCTTGCTTCTTTGAGACTATTTCTAAAACCCAGAGCTGGTGTTCTAGGTCAGACTAACTAATCAGCAATCCCCACTGCATGATTCTCAGATCTCTGCTTCCCACAGGACTGGGCTTCCAAGTGTACACAGCCTTTCCCAGGTGCTTATGTTGGGGAAGTCAAACTCAGGTAATCTCAGCTTCTCTCTGGCCTCCTGCTTGAGTGGCAAGTGCCTTATCTGCTGAGACATTACCCCAGCCCTACCTATTGATTTCTAAATTTAAAATGCTTTGCCATTTAAAAAAAGGATTAATATGGGGAAGGATTGCTTAACTCTGATCATTGAAGCAAAACTACGACAACCTGATAAAATTCTTCAAAGAAAAATACACGCTCCTCAAATTTGGGTCTATTTCATATACTTCATATTGAACCTTGTAGAATTTTTTTTTATTTGTCATGAATTTGGAGGAGGAACATGCTTGGTTTATTTCACACTGTAGAATACATTTGAATTTTTTTCTTTAATTGCCAAAAACAATCACATAAAAATGTAACTTCAAGTTTCATTTCCCAGGCCATCAGAGCTTGGATTTCCCCCAGCTCAGTCTGCTGTCATAGAGGAGTAAGTATCACATCCCTCTCACTCCTAACCCAAGTCCTCTACTCTCACACTCTCTCTGAGTCTTAGAGGCACCTGGGTTTGGGACTTCTGGTTAACAGGAAACTGTAGTTGTATCCAGATGTTCTTTCTCTGTTGGGTTCCACCCATGTTGGGTAAATATTTATTTCAATCTTTACTCATGTCTTTTGATATTTTAACAATAGCAACCATTTATTAAGAATAATTTATGTAGATACAGCAAATTTTGCTCTTAACAGAATAAATAGCAAATATTTTAGTTTTTGTGAGTCCTGTGATCTTTAACAACCAAAGACCGTCCACAAATAAAAGGCGTACTTTTGTTTCAAATTAATTTTTTTTTTCAAATGGACATTGAAATTCAAATTGCATATGATTTTCATGTTTCACGAAAGTCTTATTATTTAGTTTCTATCCTTTAAAATGTAATAAAATAAAATAAAGACTGGATATTTGTATCCTGAAAAACTCTTATCTCACAGCCCCAATGTCTAATGTAATTACATTTAGGGACAAATCTTTGAGAAGGTAATTAGCATTAAGTAAGATGGTCTATGAGAAAGACACCTTGCCCGTCAACAAGAAAATAAAGTTTAAAAGTGGTAACAAGAAAATACTATCTTTTGTAGTCATTCAGTCTTTGAGATTTTTCTTATGGTGGTTCAAATTGATTAAGGCACTTTTAACTCATTGGCTATAGTAATGGGTTATTCACCTGGATTTGCCATGTAAGCTTTAGTGCTCCCAGTACTCCAGTTGAGATTCCCAAGTGTCTTGAGATATCATGATTGTTTTATTCTGTTTTGAACTGGGAAAGATAAACTTATCTAAAGTAATGTCCCAGGTGTGTGTGTGTGTGTGTGTGTGTGTGTGTGTGTGTGTGTGTGTGTGTGTTTATGAGAGAGACAGAGACAGAGACTGATTCTTCTTTATTTCTTTTAAGCCCTGATTCTTAGATACTTTTAACAATGACTTTTGAAATTGTTAAAAAAAAAAACTAGTTAAAAGATAAATATGGACTCAAAGTCTGTTTTCCATACTCCTCTATCCTGACTTCCAGGAAACATTCAATGTGTCTAGCTGCTTCTCCAAGTAGAGAAAGGACTGTTTTCTAAAAAAATAAAATAAAATAAAGTAATAACTGTGTTCATGTTTTCTTTGGAATTATTTACCATATTAGAACAAGAAGGTCAAAGCAGGCTATCTAGTTTGATTCTTTGGAAGAACCACTCCTTGTTAATCTTCTTATCCCTCATGTGCTGTGTGTGTGTGTGTGTTTGTGTGTGTGTGTGTGTGTGTGTGTACGCGTGTGTGTGATTTACTTCATCCTTCATACCTAGCCGCCATCATCATCTGGAATAATCACTGAGCATCCTTCAAAGCTTAAATATTTCAAGATGATTCACATAAGAATCCATCTCCCATGATGCTCAGGAAGGTACTAACAAAACCGTGCTCTTCACTGTGAAAACATCATTTTTTCTCTTATAAAAAGCCCATCTGCAATGTAACCAAGAAAACAATTCTTTCTTCTATTCTTTTGTCCACATTATTATAAGGAAAGGATAATGGATTATAAGACTATTTCACTTACTACTTCAGAGCCAATACTAAGTATCTACTGTTGGAAAGGAAAAAAAAAATTGAATTTCTTGTTTGAAGTTTTTCTCTTTTATCCCAAAGTGAGCCAGCTGGCCTGTTTATTTCTTGCAGATAATCAGACGGAATGAAAAGCCCACTTCAGTCAACTCTCAGCTGTGTGACTTTAGGAGTTACAGAAGAAAGGGGTTTCCTGTCCTCTTGTAAGCACAACACCTCTTCTTCCTGTGAAAGTAAGAGCATTTGCTAATTACAAAGTTGCCTGGATTAGCCAAACTATGAAAGGAGTCAGCACTTCTGTCATTAATGATGTTTCTTTTTAAAAATATTCTTAAAATTCTTCCTAATGAATAATTGAATAGCATCTTAAAGCAGCACTCCTTCTGTGGGTTCAGGTCATTCTTGACTCAAAGAAGGGAATGAAAAATGGTGTTGAGAAGATGCTTGAAACTTACTTTTCCTATAGCTTCTCAGATTTCTATACCATCTAGCTGAGTGATAAAAGGTGGGATACAATTTATAATGGATGAAGAATTGGACAGAAATTGAGGAACATTTCAAGGAAACACATTACTGTTTATGAGATGAATGCTTGTCCATATTTGCTTAATCAGGATCCTTTGACTTAACCAAGCCTGCACATGGTAATGTCACAGAAAAGGGATATTGATATCACCCTGCCCTAGATTTTTGCTTTCAATGAAAGATTATGGACTTTGAAAGCAAATGACAAAAACAACAACATTTCTCTCATTAGCAGCTTAAGGATATCTGCAACATCAGCCCTGATACTATGTGCTCACCTGAGGAATAGTTGTCACTGAGTAAAAGGAAGTGATGACCAGTGAGTAACAATATCATTGTCCAGCAGTGCAAAGTGACATATATGTTATGCACAGTCAGACGAAGAAACTCATGACAAGCAGTAGGTGTGAATGTGGATAGATTGTTAAAAAATAAAGTAACAAATGCATAGCAAGATAAGTCATGTGTTATGATAGTCCCCTTTACATAGGCATACTGTACATTATGTGAATATATTCATATATATCTGTGAATATTTGTTATTTATGTAAATATCAATGTCATAGTATAATTGATAAATATTGTCATATACTAAATTATCTAAATACAGAATATTTGTATTGAAAAGCCTATAGCATATTGTTTCATAGAGATTTTGACTGTATTGTATGTAACACGTGACTGTTCCTAAGAAACAGGGTGGGGGTGGTCTGTGTGAGAAGGAAGGGACATGGCTTTGATAAAGAGAGACTTGTAAGAGTATACAATGGGAAATGATAGATTTCCATTCAACTTTTGAGAGTTGTGTATTATTTCATTTTTATCTCAAATATGGATTTCATTGAAAATAAAAAAATTCTCACAACTTTAAAATATGAACCATAATTACTAGAAATGTGCTGTTTTTGAAATAAGTTTTAGTAGGCAAGGAAACTTTACCCAAGTCTAAGTCACTGTGGGTCACCACCTGAAGAGTAATACAGGAGGCACTCATCATTCCACATAATCCCCAGAAGGTGATCTTGCTGCCAACAAGAGAATTCATTTCTAATATACGGTTTGAGATTTTTATGTACTTATCATGTATAATCAAAGATTTCTGAATTGTTTGAGTTTTACCAATAAAACTAAAATTCTTTATGTGTGTGACAATGTTCAATGTGCTGAGAAGCTTTCTTTGAATAAAATAGAATCTCCTGAATGTTTTGTTCTGCTTTTATTTTTATAGGGCTAGATAATTCTGTTTTCAATTTTAATATGTGTGGGTTGTAATGATATAAACCCATTCTAACCTATTAAATTTAAAATTAAATATTAATGTCTTCAACAACAGCAGTGGCAAACACTGGTGGAAAACATCCATTATGATTGTAGATTAGAATACCATAACCTAACTATTAACTCTAAATCTTAATATTCCATTCCTTTAATAATTGGCAGAGAGAACATTTGAGGGTCTGCTAGTAATTGTAGTTAAATTACTGGATCACAGTTTTTCTCAGCTTAATAATTAAAAATAATTCAAATGCCAAACTGAGTTTTGTAGGTAGTAAGTATTAAACTATTCAGTGATAACTAGGCCTCACTAAACTATGTAAAAAAATTTTCCACTTAGTCATTTTAGTTATGACTGTGGGGTATAATTTATCAAAAGCACAATGAGAGGTTATCAAACTCTCATTTCAGTAACAGAAAGGGGAACATTACCCTCAAGAGATAAATCTTTCATTAAACTTTACAAAGACCTTAAGCAGGCTCTGCCCCATTTATCATTGCTGCTCCTTGAGAGTATTCCAGCTGCTGGTGTTCAGAGAGCCACACAGGGCAGGTAGCCAATAGCAGTTCTGATGGCTGGGAGAATGGGTCACACTTCTGTACCATTTTCACATGTTCATTCACCTTGAAATATCATCTTAAAAATCACCCATGTTTGTAGCTAAATTTTGGAATTATACTAAACTATGAAATAAATGTTAGCATTATTTTTTGAATCCTGGTAGCATTTCTCTGTTACAAATATGGATTTTTTGATAGACAAACCTCACAATTTCTCTAACACTGACCTAAAATATAGGTTGTGTTTGATGACATTATTCTTAAAGCAGGTAAAGTTACAACTCGGCATTTCTACTTACTCTCAGTGTGTGAATACTGCATTTTTACTGTTCAGTTTTTTGAAAGTGGATTTCACTCACCCAAGAAAGCCCAGAACTTACTATGTAGCTCAGGCTAGGTTCATATTCACATAATCAAAGCCTAAATATCCTGAGGGCTAGGGGGCAGGATTATAGGAATAAGACCCACACATGAGTCTTTCATATATGCATGTGTTATGTATATGTATATATAATATACATATATATTTGTATATGTATATATACATATATAATCTCTACTTGATTTACTTGGAATTTTCATTCAATTGTCAATTTTATGGGATATTTATTGTCATTCAAAATCATCTTATTTCATATATATTGTTTTTTATAACTCTTTTTCCCCTGGGGATACTAGGACTTAGAAAGCAGGGATGTTGCCCTATTGAATTAACTGACATATTCAGAGTAATAAACATAATGTCTGTGTGTTAGTGATCTTTCTGTCTCTGTGACAAAATACCTGAGATAAGAAATATTTAAATGTTTTTTTTGGTTAACAACTCCCATTAATATCAACAATATTCCTTGATCAAAATCCCCTCCCGCCACCCTTCCTTTTCCTCCTACACAAATCCGCTCTCCGTTGAGACCCTACTTTCCAATTAGTCCCTGTTCTATTTGATGTCATCATTTCTTTTTTGATGTCATCATCTTTACCCTCCGGATTCCTATTTCATATGAGTACAACTTTGGTTGACCAGGGTCACCACTGTCAGATTTCAGCCTTGACCTTGGGAAAGTGTCCACATTGAACAGATGTCTGTGTGTGCTCCTGCATTGCCCGGCCTGTCCAAGGGGGTGTCTGTCACCCAGTAGACAATAGAGAGGTGTCAACACTACAGCCAGCTGGGCAGTCCTGAAACAACCATTTCTACTTGAACACAGACATGCTGTGGATGTTAGCATGGGTGCTATGCCATATGCAAACGCTAAAGGGACTTGTAAAAATAAGGGTTGGAAGACTGGTGGGCGTGGCTATCTAACAGTGCTTCTCCTTTTGTTGCTCAGTTTCAAATAGGAATGTACAAGGAGAGAGAGAGAGAGAGAGAGAGAGAGAGAGAGAGAGAGAGAGAGAGAGAGAGAGAGAGAGAGAGAGAGAGAGAGAGAGAGAGAGAGAACGAACATTAATGTTGATGTGAACTTCTAGTAGCTGGGTCTTCTAGTCAGTTTCCCTGCCCTTGTCAGAGGTGGCAGAAAATTCAGTCCTGGAGTGAATGAGGAATCTCCAACCTGAGGTCAAAGGAAACCCCAAAGCTTCTCTCTGTCCAGGACCTCTTCCTGTCCTGAAAAACAACTACTAAGTTGGGTGGTGTTCAGTTCATGTTTTATAGACAAGTGAATGGTTCATAAATGTGTTTTATAATTTAAAGAACCAAAACTCATTTCAATAGTAATGAAAAATAAATATGGGGAAGAAAAAGAAAATGATTTAAATACTCAGATGATGCTGTTCTAGAGATCCAAACATGAACTGATTGAGAAAAATGGTGGAGAGCAAAGACCCCACTTCCCACTTGGCTTCAGCTCAAATTAATCAGTGTTCTAGACGATATCATTTATGGAGGCTAATTTTAATGTTTTTCAGTGATTCACCCTGTCTAATCACACTTATACTTAAAGCTGAAATGTATAGTTACAAAATTGAAATATTTTAAACCCAAGGATTTTCCACATTTCCCAGAATTATTTTCTAAATTCTTTTCTTACTCTCTTGGGTGCTCTATAAATTGACATTTAAAGGTGCCCCAAGCCCCTTACACAAAACTCCTGTTTCTGCAATTAAACACAATGGCTTTGAAAATTTACAAGTTGTTTTGATATGGCTCAATTAAAACTACTATTTATTATATACTATTTATTTATTTGCAAGCATAGAAAGACAGAGAGAATGAATGGACTAGGGATTCTTGCCACTGTAAATAAATGTCAGATGCACTTACTACTTTGTGCATCTGTTTTACATAGGTACTGGAAAACTGAACTTGGGCCACCAGGTTTTGCATGCAAGTGCTCTTAGCTTCTGAGCCATCTCTACAGCCCAAACCAACTTTAAAAATGATAAACGTGGGCTGGAGAGATGACTTACCATTTAAGGCACTTGCCTGCAAAGCCTAAAGTCCTGGGTTCAATTCCCCAGTACCCACATAAAGCCAGATGTGCCAAGTGGTAAGTGCATCTGGAGTTCATTTACAGTGTCTAGAGGCCCTGGCACATTCATTCTCTCTTTCTGCCTGCCTGTCTGATGTCTGTTTCTTTCTGCAAGCAAACAAAGAATAACTTATTTTTTTAAATGATCAATGCAGGCTGGGGAAATATAGTTCAGCAGGAAAGAATACTTGCTTTTCCAACAGGAGGTTTTGTATTTGACCCCCCAAACCCACATCAAATGCCAAGTATGTCTGTGTGTGCTGCATATAACCCCAGCTCTTAGGGATTTTCTGGGGCTCCCTGGTCAGCCAGTCTAACCATGGTTGAGTGAGGGGCTCATTCTTGGAAGACATCCTATATTGCGTTGGTTTGATAAATGTGTCTCCCATAAACTCATGCATTCTCAAGGCTTGATCCCAAGGTGATGGCAATTTGAGAGGTGGAGCCTTGCTAGAAGAGGTGTGAAACTTAATGTTTTATTAACCCCTAGCTTGCCAGTGTCAATACAGCTCACTTTGCTGCTGCTTTTTGCCACCTGCTATGGTGAGGAGGTAAAGTCAAGCCTCCACTCATGCAATCCTTTCTGCTGCCATCATGAAATAATTTAAATTATTAAATTATTTTCTACCATCAGCTGCTTTTGCTCAGATGCTTTGTGCTAGTAATGAGAAGGGAACTGTAACAACTTCCTCTGACCTACACCTATACAAAACATATGACACACATCAAAATTTTTAAGTAATCAGGATAAATACAGAAAGACTGTGCTCACCACCTTTTAACCCTATTCTTTGTGTGATCTACAGAGTAACCAACATCACTTTCACATCATACATTTAATTGGACACAGAGTTGTATACAGATCTATACTCATTTTTATATACTGGAAACAATATCACAGTATATACTTCATGCTGAAGTATGTTATCTTTTCACTAAATACTCTGTCATGAAAACCCCACCATCAAGTTCTGGGTTAGAAACATCTTCATATAAATTTAAAATGACCTTTTACATTCAGTCTTTACTTTGCCATGAAAAGATCCAAACATGTAATGTAATACAATCAATGCAATCTTCCCCACTCAATTCTCAGACATTCCCTATAGAATTTTTGATCATCTTGCTTGAATGTATTAGTAAGTACTGTGGTGAAGAGGAACTTGATCAGGGGAACCTAATACTACATGCCTAATAATGTGGAAGATATTACCTCTTCTCCAGCAAGCAGATATCCTTAAATTCACAAAACTGATGCAAGCAGGGTATCTTTTAAAATATTTTATTTATTCATTTAATCATGATGTGGGTACTGGGTAATTGAACCAGGGGCCTTTGGCACTGGAGGCAAGTGCCTTAACCGCTGAGCCATCTCTCCAGCCCCAGGTTATCGTTTTAACAAATATACAGAGTAAAATGCTGGGTGAACATCTTTCTGCTGTTGATTCCATTGAGAAATTAACCCAGAGGTTATTTCTTTATTATATTCTAACTCTGCTATAAAGTCATGTGTGTTAATCATAAGCAGTGAACTATGGCAAAGAGCAGTGACTATCCAATCCTCTCCAGGAAATAGTCAATATTTGTGCAAAGATACAGCCTTTGTCTCTCCTGTCAGATATCACTCATGGATCATATCATTTGCCTTAATTCTAAGAAAAGCCTCAAATCCTCTCAAAATAGACTTAGGACAACTATAACCATGACACTGCAGTTGCTCTGGAGGTTGAATCCATTGCCATTCCTAGTTAGTTTGATATTCTCTAGAGTTTCCAACGTGCTAATGTCAACATGTTGCACATTCATCCCTTATTTAATGAATTAAATAGAAGTGAAGCTACCAAAATAAGCTGTACAAAATTGCAATAACTATTACTTCAAAAAAGATGTTCACACATGTTTTTTGTTTGTTTTAGTTTTTGCCAACCGGGTAATAGAAAGCTTTTGCACTTGCTACAGCATTGACTCATTTCGCTGCAAGAACTCGATTTCCCACCCAAAGCAAGGAAAAGAGATCAAAGTTAGCTATGTGAAGTGCATTTAACCTGGCAGATGGAAAGAACTAGAAGAAAGAGGAACTAAAATTAGTCACACGGCTTATGCAGTCCTTAATTTAATGTTCTATTCAGAATGTGAAGAGACTGGACTTTGCACAAAGGGAAATGCAAAGAAGAAAGGAAGAGCAGCAGCAACAGTTTATTATTATTATTATTATTATTATTATTATTATTATTATTATTATTATTATTATTATTATTTAAGAACGTGTGGTCTCTGTCTCCATGGCTGCCAGGGAAGGCTTCTGTAGGCTATACTCCTCATCACTCTCTTTCTTTATCTCCTCTTCTCCCCACTCCTCTCTCTCTGTACATGTATGCTCAAAGATTTTGAATAAAGATATATTATTTCAGAACAAAATATGATGTATACACTACAAAATTACTAGCCTAGTATAGAAATTTAAATCTTTTTTAATGTTATGGCATTGTTGAATGTAACACTTTGCCTACCATTTTTCTCACTTAAGGGTTGTTAAATTAAAATAAGGTTGGGCTGGAGAGATGGCTCAGCAGTTAAGGCACTTGCCTCTAGTGCCTAAGGCCCAGAGTTCAATTCCCCAGGACCCACATAAGCCAGCCCCACAAAGTGGTAGCCCTGGTGTTTTCTCTCTCTCTCTCTCTCTCTCTCTCTCTCTCTCTCTCTCTCTCTCTCTCTGCTTGAAAATGAATAAATAAAATATTTTTTAAAAAATTAAAATAAGGTTTAGTTATCATTGGATTTTTGATGACCATTGCTTATTATTTTATTTTTATATGCTCTATATGCTTATTATTTTATTGATTTTTTGTTTTATTTATTAGCTTGCTTTATTTATCCAGCTTTTTCTTTTATATCACGGAATATATTATACAGACATGGCATTTTTCACTTATTCATTAATATATTGAGTTATTATGATACCATGAAGATAAAGTAAGAATGAAGGTTATTTGCTTATATAATTTATATGCTGGTGGGATAAAAAGCATGAAAGGAATAGTAACTGTGCTATAGTTTGAATATAGTCGGCATGTGTTCCCCAAAGGTTTGGAATAATGGAAGTCTGGTCCTCAGGAGAAACCTTTAAGAAGTAAGGTTATAAGAAGGTTTTTTCATTGCTGCTTGAAATTACAAAGGAGTAATGTAGTTCCCAATAGCTTTGCTTCTTACATCATGAAGCCTCTTTCATTTTTGTGAATGGCATTGCCACTGTGATGGGAGGTACTCACTAGAGTCAAAGCTAAGCTTAGGGTCATGTCCTTGAACTTTAAGAAATGTCGTATACCTAAACCTCCTGTCTTTATAAATTAATCATACTTCTTGTTATAGTAGTAGAAATGAACTAATAGAGTCTACTGCAGTTTCCATCAATGTAGGAGATGGGCAGAACATTTAAAGGGTAGGCAACTGAGTTAAAAGGCAGATGAGCCAATGCATGGCCAAGAAAAGCTTCTCCAAGCAGGCAGGTATCTGATCTGCAGTCACAAGCCTAAGTGGCAGTGTTGTTAGCAGGGTGGTTTGGGGAGAGTGATTAAACCAAGAGATCCACATTAGAGCTGCACTGAGCCTGTGAACAGCACAACAAAGGGCAGTTTACTGAAAATCGTGAAAGAGGGGTGTGGAATATGGAATGGGATCAAGGTGGTTTGAGACCAGAAAATCATGGTAATGTTTCCTTGTTTCTTTTTTTTTTTCTTTAATTGGAAGCTGTTTGGAGGTAAAGTAGCCAATCTGGCTTTTTATTTGGAGGTTATTATTAAAAGAACAAGCACAAAACCAGAAAATAAATATGGCATTCCTATTGTCTAGAAGATGAAGCTCTGTTCTAGGGTAAGAGAAATGAAGGTGATAAAAAATTATTGAGGTTTGCTTTACAGGTAGAAGCATTGGTAATTGAAAGTTTTAGAAATGGGGAAAAGACAAAAGGATAGTAATATGTCAATATAGCTGTGTGTGAGAAATCAAATATGATAAAGCTTTTGTCTCAAGAATTTGTAGGAATAGAAGTTGTCTTTTACTGGCATGGAAAGACAGAAAATGAGAAGTAGGATTTGTAAAGAAATTGTGCTTGTAAGTGTATAATCTTTGATACATTTAATGAGCTGCTGTGTTCATAGACTGGGAAGGGAAGCAACTGCCATACACTTGGTACTTAAGGGAATCAGAGAATTAATGCTACTTAAAACTAGTGCTGACTGAGGTCACTTAGCAAGCAAAAAGGACAGGGAGGGCCTGGAAGGCTATGAGTTCTGTATGCTAAGGAAAGCAGCGTATCCACAAAGGACACAAAGAGGAACTGAACAGTAAAATGGGAATCAACCTAGGCATGTTGGTCTGTCTCCAAACACACCAAGAAAGTGATGCCAGTCAGCAGCTGAGGAGGGGTAGAGTCAGAGTACCATAAAGTAGCCAACTACATCTTCTCATCTGGTGACCTTTAAGAAAAGAGGGTCATGAATACTGATAACCCCACTGAAGAAGTCAGTGCAATGGGGGTGTGGGAAAGGAAACACACAATGGAAATGTGACAAATTTGGAATATATACACATAAGAAAATTCTCAGTAAAATTAATAATCACTCGAGTGTTCTTAAATAGAGCTGGAATCTCTTGGTTCTGAACAGTTTGGAGGATTTCTGCTGTGGAGAGAGACACTGACACTGTTGTGTAGCTAGACAAAAGCCTGAGGTAAAGGATGGTTTTGCTTTCAACATATGACTGAAGCGTGTAAGCAAAGTAGAATATCACCAATACACTGGGGAAACAGGGATGGAAGACTCTGGCTCTGTAGGGTCAGACAGTAAATATTTTAGCTAGGGAGCCCCACAGTTTCTACAGTGACTTCTCAACAATTACTTGTTGAAAGAAACATGTAAGCACATAGGAGAGACCACATTCCAGCAATACTTTCCAAACAGACACTAAGCTTTGAATGTCATATAATTTTACATGTCAAAAGATGTTCATTTATATTCATTCCGCACAAACAGATATATGAAATATGCACTCCCACCTCAGCCATCCAACCATTCTTAGCTCGCCGTCTTCTATCATTTGCCGCCTCCTACAGCTCTAGAAGAAATGTGATGGTGTAGGAACAAAGGGAGAAGAATTTCACTCCTTTGGTGTAAGTCAGCCTTTGATCTCCAGGATACATACCTAAGATGAAGAATTTATGAGAACTGAAGGTGGATTTGAGCTCCTGGCTTGGGGGTTTCAATCCATAATTGAATGACCTATTGTTTTGGGAGGTCTGTGGTGAGGTTGGGAGTTTGTACAGGTGAACACCTGCTCACCTCATGATTAGTAAGTGAAAGAAAGATAAGAATAAGCCCATGACTACCTTGTGTCCTCCAAGGACATGACCACAGTGGCCTGAGCACCTGCTATTCCCTGATCACGCCTCTCCAAGTAACAAGCCTTCAAAGTATGGGCCTTTGAGGGAAAGTTAAGATCCAAACTAGAGAATCTTTCATAGAAAGGAGAACAAGGGATTGAGAAAGGAGGGGAAGGTTTTCCTCAGGCAGCCACCCTTGTGATGTCAGAGGAGAAGAAAAAGTCTGCATATAATACTCAGGTTAGTGGGTAGACGAAGATGTAGAAAGCTAGGAAAGCATCTACTGGGCTTTTGATTCCTTAAAGAAAAGTTAAACCAATGTTTGCAGTTGGAAAAAATAAATGAGTAGATAGAAAGTTGAAGGGGAGAGAGAAGAGTTTATAATAGGAATAATGTGGAAGGAACAAGAGAACAGATAAGGAAAATTTTAAAATTAAAGGCAAGCCTTGAGTCCACATGAAATTTTCGCTATGAGTTTAAAGACAGACCTAAAGCATTGCTATTTTCCCTAATTGTTCAAGGGTTAGGATTCTATTCCCTAAGTAACAAATTCATGAATATAACCATATTTGATATTTCTCTTAGAAGGACTATGGAAACTGAAAGCTAAGGGATTCAAGAGTTCTTCCGTGGAGTGATTACAGCCATGTAATTTTAGCTGGGTAAGAAGAGAAGGGAGGTTGGAATTGTGGCCTCTAATCTCAGCACTTGGGTGGCTGATAAATAAGGAATATTGCCAGTTTTACACAAACCTGAATAACACAGTGAGGTATAGGCAAGGGTGGGTTGTACAGTGAAACCATGTGTGTGTGTGTGGGGGGGGGTGTGTGTTGAGAAGGAGGAGAAAAGTGGATGAGGAGAGAAGGAGAAATGTGAGGATATATTGGGAATTATAGATTCAAAGTCATAAATTGAAAATCCGCCACTCGCAATCCTCCCTGAAATGGAAGAAGTCTTAAGGAGAAGATTCCATAGGGAAGAAATCCAATGTCAGGAGGTGGTTTTTGGAAATTACAAGAATCAAATACAGATTAAAGTGGAAAAATAATTGAGTGATGGAATGGGAACAGTATAGCTGGGGTTTTGAAGTTAAGGAACCAAGGCTTTACACAGACCTAGACATTTGAATACTTGTCTATGGATTTATTTTAATGTTTATAATATATTCTAGCAAAATCCATTTAATTTTGCATTATATATATAGAATGCCTCTAATAAAAGTATTAATCAAACATTGATATCACTAAGAGATATGGAAAAGTAGTGGAACATGGAAAATAAACCATATTTTTCAACAACTGAAGAGACCTACGTTTAGCACAAATAGTAATTGACAGTCACATGGTAAATGAGTTTCCAAAAATGATACTGTTATGGTCAGCTTTCTAGTTGCTGCGCAGGAAGAACCCAAGCAAAGCACCTTGTGGAGGAATGGGTTTATTTGGCTTACGGACTCGAGGGAAGAGTCCATCCTGGCAGGGAAAATGATGGCATGAGCAGAGAGGTGGACATCACCTCTGCCACAGCACTGGAAATAGCAGCAGGAAGGTGTGCCAAATACTGGCAAGGGGAAGCTGGCTTAGCCCCCAACAACACAGCTTCATCGAGGTTGTAAAACCCAAACTGCCATTAGCTGAGGATCAATGATTGAGAACAAATTCATTTGTTTGTGGAGGACACCTGGATCAAACCATGACAGATACTCATATTTTCAATCACCAGTACATGCTGTCTCCCAGAAGACTATGTGTGTGATTTAGTTTATAGTAAAAGGCAGGTTGTATCTATGTGTGAATGAAAAGCTATTTCCCTTTTGTCTTCTTGCCTTGGACTCACTATGCAGTCTGTTCCTACCACTCAAAGGCCTCACCCTTCCTTCTGACCTTACTTCCTACCATTCATACCATCTCGAGTTCAGGTTTATTGTTTAGAAATCCTGAAAAGGCTACACATCTCCTGCTCCATCTTCATCAAACATTAGCTCATTTTCTCCTTCTCACCCTCTATTGCTTTCACTTATGTCATCTCAAAAACCCAAGCATGTTTTATTATTTCTTAATATAAAGATAAATACTTTGTCTGTTTGAGTATCCCACAATTTCCTTGAGGATAATGATTTTTTTTCCTACATTGCACTCAAAATCTTCTAGGCTGTAACTTTGTCCCAGGATATTTTGAACACTAAACACACACACACATATATACATATGTGTGTTTTGATCATATCCCTCTCATTAGCCTCTCTTATACCGCTCTCCCTCCCAGTAAAATCCTTCTTCATCCCAATTGACTCCTATCTTACTTTTATGACTACTTTTATTCACTAAGTTGAATTATGGTTTGTACATGGACATGGGCATGGCTGTGAGGTTAAGAAATGGAACATTCTGATTGATTAAGTTTGTCATCAAGCAATATTAGAGTAAAAGTTTTCCAATTATACCTTGAATTCCCTAAACTATAACTGACACCTAAAAAATCTATTATGTCAATGAATAATGAATTTCACAAGTGGCATAGAACATAGGCAATATTAAAACGGTTTTGTAATAGGCATTTGGTATTTGATAAAGATGAACTTAATCATCTGATATTGGATGCACTGTTATGCTTGTAAGAAAGCATTCATCCTGTCATCTTTTTTATTATGGAAGGGGAAGTCTTAAAGGGCAAAAAAAGGTGTGAAGTTCAATAATTAAAGTTAAGAAAATGTTCTATCTTCTTATTAGTGTAATTGGAAATGGAAGGCAATTTTGTGAATGGAAAAATTAGAGACAGTATTTAAGGCCTGACATAGAAATGAAGATAAAATAAATAAGACACAAGCTTCTGAAATGGCTTACTTCCAGCCCTGTTTGAGAACTTTACGATGTCAGTTTGCTGTGTCCTATAGGCCTTCATGTTTGTCTTACTTCCTAGTGTCTTTACTAAAGGCCCCCAGACAGTGGAGTCATAGGAAGTCAGGGGAAAAATGTTGTCTTCCTGTCTTATAGGACCAGTCCTTACTCACAATCTTTACTTCAAAGAATTTGGGAATAATGACGAACTATTCAATGGGCCTACCTTTATTTCTTTCCATAGAAACACTTTCAAATTGTACTTATGTGATTAATGGACTCTGTCATAAGTCATATGGAATTACATTTCTTTTTCAGATTTTTCGTTTTCCCTCCATTTAATCGTCTGATTTATTTTAATGGCTATAAAGTGTTCTGGCAAAACCCATTTAATTTTGCATTATCTATATTGAATGCCTCTAATAAAAGTATTAATCAAAAAACCAAGGGAGAATATCCTGAATATGATAAATGAGGCTTATTATTTGTTTTACAAATCAGTCCCATTGTAAAGATCCTGCAAATTTATATTGGTCAGATAAGAAATCTGAGACAGTTGAATGCCCTTCAATGAAACCACACTGACCAAAATGGTTATGAGAAAAATAAATGCTTCTTTCCATTTCTTATATATTTTACTCTTATTTGTAGATGTAAGAAAAAAAGTGTGACCATAGGTTATGAAATTTTAAAAAACATATAACTTTTTAATTGGAGAAAGTAATGTTTTCATTGGATCACAGTTGATCTTATTTATACATCATTTTTTGTTCTCACTTCTGTTCACATTCATGCAAACATCAAAAGTCAATAATTACTTTGAAAAATAGCACCACCAGATAATTATTTGTATAACCCCTGGCAGTGTGCCTGTCCTGTTGTAAGAACTTTACAGCTCATGAATGTTCACACTCAGATGGCCTACACAGAAATTTTAATATGGAGGAAGTCCAAAGTTGTACTTCCTTCTTTTTTAGGGTAAATTATTAATATATATATATATATATATATATATATATATATATATATATATATATATATATATATATATATATATA
>PVHP010004111.1:0-32696 GCA_004024765.1 Zapus hudsonius | reverse complement strand
ACTGAGTTTTTCTATTAAGGTCTCTAAGGCCATCTTGAAATATCCTAACTTAAGGATTATAGTCAGTGCAATGAAGATGTTTCTGAAATATATTCCTTTATAAAAATTAACAAAAAATAGTACAAAGCTAGACATGGTGGTTTATACCTATAATTCCAATATTTATGAGGCTATAATAGGAGAAGCACCATGATTTTACCACTGGCCATAACCTTAGATCAAGGTCATTACCCTGGCCTACAGTAAGATCTATTTTAAAAAAAAGAAGAACAGAAGAAATAGTTAATACTGACAATGATATTTTATGGGTATACCAAATTGAAATTGCCTTTAGTGATCAGTAGTATTTTCATAAATACATAGGCAACATATTTGGCATTTTTATTGGAGGTCCAGAAAGAACTTAAAGCTCGTGGAACTTCATCATTTAACTGGATCTAGACCATCTTCTTTACCAGTTTTTGAGGTGCAATTGTTCCCATGTCCACCCTTCTGTGTTAGATCTAAAATAATTTGTTTATTGGGTAGTGAAAAGTAGTTGTTTATTCTAAGCATGTCTCTTTCTCAGATAGCAGATAACTTATTCCTTGTACAGATTAAAGGCGTCAGTAAGGGGCCTTGTGATATAGAAGGTACATGCTCTTTCCAGGATTACCTGATCTACTCCCCGTGTTTGTTTTATAAACTTCTGTAGAATGTTTAAGAATGGCAAAAAGTTTAGGGTTATCCTGGTTAACGACCCCATGGGAAATAAAACTTTTAGTCATTCAACATGTATTTTGAGGAATTTTCTCAATAATAATGGTCAAAAAGGTGGCACAAACATTTTGATCTATTAAAAAATAGCAAAACCATTTAACTACAATATATTTACTTATCTTTCTATCATCTATCATTTATTTACTTATTTATTTAGCTTACTTCAACAATTATTTGCTAAAAAATCAATGCCTTCACTGAGATAATTGTTGCTGTTATTGTTTTTGTTGTTATTATTATTTTGGTCTTTTGAGATAGGGTCTCACTGTAGCCTAGGCGGACCTGGAATTCACTATGTATCCTCAGGATCCTCAGGCTGGCCTTGAAGTCACAGTGACCCTCTTACACCTGCCACGACACAGAGCCCAGAGATATTATTTTTGTTTTCCTTTTTTGTCTGCATTTTTTCATCATATTAAAATTTACTAAAATTAAGTGATGGCCAATTAAAATGTTCAACTTAGATAGAAAATACTCCCACACTACAAAACATATGCTTAATTACATACTCTAGTGCTACTATAATTATTTAGAAAATTATTCATTTTACATACATTGTTTTCTAATGTAATCTTGTGTTTTAGGGGATTTTTGTCATTGTCACATTATTTGATTTACAGGAAAACTTGATAAATCTTTTCTAGCTCCATAAATATCTGGTAGGAGTTATTTATATGGATCATCACTAATTTGGGGGGAAGAAAACATTACATTTATATCTCTGGCATATGTGTTAATGTTATCGTTTTGTTTCAGAAGACACAAAATTAAAATTTTGTAAAAATATTTTTATCTGAGACTATATCAGCCTCCAAATTTGACTTCTTTTTGAATCCAATAAGACCATATCCAACTATTCAGCTTGCCACTTATGTTTGACCTTTGAACAAATCTGCTCAACAAACTCCAATTGAAATTTCAAATAATATGGATACTAGCCTACCAGGCAGGTTTTCTGTCTCTTTAAGGAAACTAAAGTTCTGGTCTGGGTTAAGTGGTCAAAATTCCCTTAGCCTACAGCTTTTAAACCCATATTTATACTTCTATGGGTCACAAAGATAAGGTTAATGGCTGTTGTGCACCTTGGACCACTTTACAGGGGCAGCAGGGACGCTGGCCTCAGGAGAGCACACAATCCATCAAAAACAACAACTTTCTCTCAAGGTCAGGGCACCATTACCTTGCTGGGGTGAGGGGCTCTGCTGCCAGAGTGACATACTGGCACGTTTTAAATATGAAATTGGAATTACAGAACTTTCTGTGAGATATCTTATTTTTTACATATTGATAAGTAACTTTAAGATTATCAAGATTGTCTTGGCAGATTTAATTTACTGCCTCTCCTCACATCTTGTTGGAACAACAGGTTCAGTGAAATGAACTCTGTGCCTTGCATTGGGGAACCCCTCAGTGCTGGAATATCTTACTCAATAATACATCACCTTCCTCTGTAATATATTTTCTTTTTAACTGACAGGTTTTACACATGCATGGATTGCATTTTGATCACAATGCTCTACCATTAACTTTTCCCCCTTCCCTAACCTCCCTCTCCTTTCCAAATTATCCCTGTTCTATTTTGATGTCTTTTTCCACCTTCTCTGTCATCTATAATGGAATATAAATAGGTTCAATATTTTGCAGAACTTGTGCAAATAACAGCAGTTGCTGTGAAGTCATGAATGTAATGGCCACTTCATGTCCACAGACAGAGTTCCAAAACACACCTCCCCATCTGATGGTTCCTGCATTCTTTCTTTCTCCTCTTATTAAATGTTCTCTGAGCCCTAGATAGTACAATTGTCAATTCTTATCAGTGCTCTGTCAACTTTTGAGGCTCCTCAGCAGTCAATGCACCAGCACAAAGATCCCTATGTGACCAAAGATGAGAGCAGCATTAAGCTATGGTGCTTAACCATAAACATTTAGAGGACTTTTATTTATTTATTATTTGTTTGCTTGCTTGTTTGTTTAAGGTAGGGTCTCATTCTAGCCCTGGCTGACCTGGAAATCACTATGTAGTCTCAGGTTAGCCTTGAACTCATTGCAATCCTCCTACCTCTGCCTCCCAATTGCTGGGATTAATGGGGTGCACCAACATGCTGGCTAGAGGACATTGTGATGGGCACAGCATATCCACTTAGTCAAAGGACAGTAGCAGTACCCTGGAAGGCCTATGACCTACCCAGCCATAGGAAGTTACTAGGTTTTCTGTATCAGACCTGAATTCCTTTCCTTGAAGTGGGCCTCAAGTCTAAACAGAGAGCAGTTGGTTACTTCCATAAACATTATGCCCATCTTGCAGTACTAGGCACATCTTCCCTGGCTGGTCAGTTGCATAGCTCACAGTGTAAACTGCTGTTTAAGATTGTTGAAGACTCTTCTCCCTCAGCAGCCTGCAGAGCACTTTCCAGCACTAGCACAGCCAAGAGGCTGGAAGGATGCTTTCAGCTCAGTTCCAGCTTGTGTATTCTATTTTTTTATATACAACTCCCAGAGATGTTGCTAGAAATTAATCTCGTACTCCAGCTCACTTTACGAGCCTCTCCTAGGTAAATGTCTTAACGTTCCTTTGAATGAGTTGCAGGAAATGTAAGACCGCTTGTATTGGGAGTACTAGAAGTATTTGAAGTCAATTTCTTGCTGCTATTTAATAATTAAGTTCCCGGCTTTTACAACTTTTAACGATGTGTTTCAGACTATACTTTTAATGAACAGGAGTTTAAAGGCATACTATTTATGGAGCATAAATTGGACATTTCATTTAATAAAAAATGTCAGGATTTTATCATTGTCAAATAAATGGCCTTGTTATTTTGACAAACGTTCAAAATTTCAATTGTTGCCTTTGTTCTAGAACTCTTAAAATGCTATTGTTGGAAGAAGATGAGATAATATAATAAAGTCATGCAGGAGACAAAATGCATGCACATATGTAAATGATGCCAAGAAATGAAGATTGAAAGGCTTTTTTATAAAAAGAATTATAATGCCAATTATTTTAATAGCACTGTACCACTGCAGGGAGGAGGGCAATGACCTGCATTAGACATATGGCCTGTGGTTTATTCATGTGACAGAGCAGAATCGTCTTCTGTCATCCTTACAGCAGACACCAATGTTGGCCATAATTAACTAATTGAACAGTAAGTGGGTGCTGTATAATTTAATTAGGACAAGAAATAAGAAGCAATTGCCAACTGCGATCGTTTGTTTTCATCTAGAATTTGTTGATCTGGAACTTAATTACCATTCCACATTGATTTTACTGTGTTTTCAGAGCAATTTGAAATTACTTTTCAGGCACGATGGAAAAAACAACAGAGGAAAAGAAAATTATGATTCCTTTAGAAACAGATTCCATAAGAGCTGAAACTCACCTTTTTGAAAAAGACATCAAAATGGAGAAACTAGTTAGAATCAAGAGGTGATTCAAAGTTTCAGTGGTGGAATGGGGATGAATGAAGACAAAGGAGGTAAAGGGGGAATTATGATAAAAATACATTATATATGTATATATGCATGAAAATTTTCAGTAAAAATATTTTTAAAAGTATGAGCAAAATTATAGTAAACAAATTCATATCCATTTGATGGTTTCTGAGTACCCAGTACTTGGGCATAGATAAACCAAAGCTGCTTTGTTTATTTGCCTCTAGATTATTCACAATATAAGGATAAGTGAAAACCTGCTGGCATCAACACAGATGTTTACATGGGCCATTAGACAAAATAGTCCAGAGAAGAATTTAGATTGCTTAGGACCCACCTTCTCTGCTTGCTCTCTGAAACTTTGCCCTGCTTAAATCACAGCCAAGACAGTCTTGTAGTTAGACGTCCTCAAGTTGTTCATGGGAGCATTCTAGCCCAGAGACTGTGCACAGAGCTACAAAGTGCTTCGAGTAAACACACAGTTACATACCTGACCTCTTCAGCCTCCCTTCAGTTCTTTTCCACAGCAACTTCAGAACTGTCTCTGGTTAAAGCTGTGCCTTTCCCAGAATGTGATTCTAAAAGCTCAGTGAAGTTTTTTTCCCCTTTTATTTATTTTGCCCTTGTATGCCTATCATATCTTCCATCATCTGCCCCCAAATCCCTTATCACTCACTATGTGACAAGTGCTTTGTGCCAGGTACTAAGCTAACACCGGACCTTGAGGAACACGCACTCTTAATGAAGATAGCAAAGTGATCCACCATTTCATGTAATATTTTCTTTCATACAAAGATATGCAAACACATGAAAGTGTGGAGAAGTTGGTTAAAAATTGGTAAAGAATATTAAAGTAGATGAGGTCAGAGTTGACCATCCAAGAACAGTGAAAATGTCAGTACAACAGGAGAATAAAAATTGTTCCAGGCAGAGCAATAAAAAGAGCAAATCTTATTGTGTAGGAACACGTCTGTGTATTACCATCCTCACCTTCATCACACTGAGGATCATCACCACCAACCTGCCGCTGTGTAAGACTACACCTACACTTTACAATACAACCGTTGTATTAGTTACTTTTCTCACGACTCTTACCAAATACCTGACAAGAAGTTAGTTTATGAAGGAAGGGTTTGTTTGAGCTTACAGATAGAAGGGACACTGTCTGTGTTGAGACAGAGTAGTGGCTGGTCATACATCTACAGACATGAAAGAGATTGATAAGTGCTGGCGCTCTGACCAATCACAGTTCCAGGATTAGGTTTGAGTTCCAGTACAGGAGACCACCCACTCTAGGGAAGGGCTCACATTGCTTTTGGTAAAACAATTTAGTCCAGACTGTGAACATAGGGCAGTCCAAGGGCACACCTGCTCTTTACTTTCAGGGTCCCAGTCACCCTAAACTGTCAAAGTAGAGATGGTCCCTAAATCCAATGATATTATCTTTGAAAATGCATCTTCCGTGCCTTAGGGCTGTTATTGTTCTCATTGTTGTTCTGAACTCTTGTATTGTCATCAAAATCTTTGTTTTCCACAAAGAAATGTTCACATGTACACAGAACTTATGTCTTATATGTCCAGAGGTTGCTGGATCCCTGGTTACAAGTTAGTGCTTTCCCCTAGAGTATGAGTAGGGAAATGAGAAGAGGTTCAGTTAGAAGTTTCCACAAGTGGAGCTCTATGCCATCTCAGCACGCTCATTTCTCTTAGACTGACATGGTTAAGACTTTTTTGTTTGCTTGTTCATTTTTAATTTTTTAATTAATATCTTCATTATGAGTAAGTATATACATTGTATGTGCAACTCTAGTGAAGGCGTTCCCATTTCCCTCCTCTCTGTCCCTTACCCACTGGGTTATGACTTTTTATGCGAACAAGTGTACTTAAAAAAAGTCCATGAGAAGGAAAAGAGAGGATATAGAAGTCCTGTTAGAAGCTCATCGTGATACATCAAATGAACAGATAATGATCTCATTCTCAGTGGTAGTGTACTTAGTGAAGACAATGGGCCCCACCCCACTTGACACATGCACACAAAATGTAAAACGTCTTTGAGAAAGTTTGGTAAATGGATTAAAAATGACAAGTAGTCTTTCTGATAGATTTTTGAGTCACTAGCATATCTGGGATTTGGACTAGAGAAGGAGTTACATGTTAACCAGTTGAAAATGGGTTGATTTATGCAAGAAAAGTCTGCTCTGTGAGCAGAATGGAAGCCAACACCCTGGAAATCTTGCTTGTAAGAATTACTGAGAGGTATTCACTGCCGATTAATTACTGTTCAGGTCCCACTGTATTCCTCAAATATCTCTATTGGACAATATGGTATATCAACTTCATAAGAATTCATACAACCTGAAGAAGTCATACTTTAAAGTAGTGAGTATAGAAGGAGGAGACCATGAAGGAGGTGGATAAAGGAACATAGGAGGGACTCTATAAGAAACCCTTCTGAGACACAGGGAACTGGCCCAAGAAAAAGTTTTCTTAAAGTGAATTTATTCAAGTCGAAGCTGAAGATGTCATAGAAGTTCTTTTCAAAAAATGTAATGAAGATTGAAGCTAATGTCATGAAAATACTTCTTATATTATATATATGCATAAAGCATATAGGATATCATATTATATATGCATATATTCATTTATGTTGTTCATAAGTTCCTACTTATTATAAATTCTATATTTATATTTTATAAAATGTTGATGGAAGTTGAGACTAAAATCTGAAAACTGTAATATGAAAGATCTTAGTTAAATTTAAATTTTTTTTCTGGAACATTTTTGGCAAGAAAATTTTATGATAGTGTGAAAAAGCATTTTCCACTTTTGATGTTAATGGCAAATATATAAATCATGTTAAAAATATCCAGAGACTTTCTGAGATATATCAAAGTTTTATATGTGTGTGTGTGTGTTTGAAATGATGATTTTTTAATCATTTAATTGACAACAATTAAGCATTCAAGCAAGTGCCTTTAACCACTGAGCTCTCTCCAACCAGAAAACAATTCAATATTCAAGCATTAACCATTTTGCTTAGTTTTATTTGTGTATGGCTTGAAGGTTAAAGAAATTCTCCCATACTAGGTCTCATTAGCACCCCTCATTGCTCTCCAGATTACAGTGACACCTTAAAACTACCTTGTATGTCATTTGGATAGGAAACTCAGCTGAGGTATAAACTTTTGCAAAGTGGGAAGTGTGTTTTAGTGGAGATTAATTTCATATTATCATTTAGAAAGCAAACATTTTTATCTTATAGCAATATTCCTTTCATAATTTCATACTCACTTCTTGAATATGCAGATAATACAACTGCTAGGTTTTATGTATATTTTTTCCCAGGCACCTCTGAGTGTGGTGGCCGCTGAAGGGAGAAGCACTTTCCATTGTGCTTCTGTTGGAAGTGTGATTTACTTGTTAAGGTCTAAACTCTGCATTTACTTGTTCCTCTAAAAGATATCTCTCTCTATTAATATAGTACATTTGTGTTATTCATCATCACCATCACTTTTTCACAAGGAATAGAGGTAGTAATAGACTCTAAAGAATCTAGAATTAGTAGTCTAGGTTCTATGGATCACATATGTTATCACCTACTTTGGGGGCCACACATCTTTTTTGGAGACAAATACATATCATATGAGTCATAAATTTTCAATGCCTAAGATTTGTTTTTGTCACTGTAGAAGTTTATTTTTCCTGTTCAAGCTGAGATATCAGCTTTTGGCAAAGGGGAATGCTCGTCAGGGACAGTTAGCAGAGTGAGTGGTTATACTTGAATCTTTCTCTTACCAGAGAAACAGAAAATGCACGCAGGCTATTGGGAAATACATTCAATGCATTCTTGCTGAGAGCTTTTCATCTTGCTTCTGACACCAGCCCACATTCGAGAACCTAATTGTAAAGGAAGCAATAAGGGTTATAATGAAAGAGGGGGGTTGGCCGCTCATCTTTTACAATCTGGATGTGAAACAAGTTTCCTATGGTTTTGAAAAAAGACTTTCCTTTGTGGTTCTCTCTGTTCTTAAATGCATGCAGCTGACTTTTATTTTTTTTTCTTCTTCTTCACTAGTACCCAGCATGTGAGCTTTAAAATGAATGTTGTGGTCAGAAAGCCTACCCTCTGTGCCTAATAAATTTTCACTGCAGGAGCCCTTCATCTCTTCTCAGACTCCGTTCTCCCTTCACCCAAAGGTGGACTGTTTGAGTTTCTTCAGAAATAAAATGATCATATTCATAACAAATGTGTGCACAGTGTATTATAAAGCATTATAGAGGAAGTGGAAGGATATATCTTTCGGGCTGTTAAAACTTCAATTTGTCATCCTTCACGTTCTACCACACTCATTTATTCCCGTCCTCGTTGGTTCATTGGATAACGATTTAGTGCCTATAGACTGTGGCCCAGCCATGCCTATGCTTCAAATATGGCTTAGTGCTTGGCAGTCATTAGGGAAATAGACCTTGATGACATTCAGATGCATGAGTAAATATTTGCATTTATAAATAAATGGAACACAAATAAGGAACAAACTTCTGCTTTAAAATAAATAGATGAAAATAAGGAGAAGTAATAGAAATCTTGTGCCATCAATCAGATGTCTAGGAGGTGAAGAAATCTCAGATATAGTGGCTTTGTGTTGAAGTGAAAAGTAAAATATAATACCCAAGTGAAAGTTATGGACAATACTGCAAGGTTCTTGAGAGGAAAGAGGAACACTTGTAATTTTTGATATTAGGGATTTTTTTCTATTTCAGGCAAGCAGAAACCATCCACAAACATATTTACATAATGACCTTGTCTATCTTTATGGTTTGAATATGTAATGCTCTCCTTGGACTCAACACTTACTCCTGATTCTGGTAGCACAGTTTTTAGAAGTTTTAGAAACTTTAAAGGTAGGATCTACTAGAGGAAGTCGGACACTGGGGCAGGTGTTCAGTGATATTGTGTCTATGGTTCATTTTTGTCTTCTTTTCTTTGCTTCTTGGTAACAATACTGAGTGAACCTCCTCAGCCATATGTTCCTGCCACCATGATTCCTGTCCAAATGTATGGATACAAGAAGCCAAGGACAGAATCCTCTAAAACTGTGAGCCAAAACACCCTTCCTCCTTCAAGTTTTTCATGTCAGGTATTGGCACAGCAATACAAAAGTTGTTAACATAGCCATTAAAAATTATAGTTTATGACTGAATCTGTTTGACCTCAAACTCTTTATATAGGGAAGGATGACCTTGAACTCCTGGCCTTCCAGACTAGGATTACAAGTGGGTGCCACTGTGCCCAGTATATACAGTGCTGGGAATCCAATCTAGGGCCTCATATATCATAGGAAAGACCACCTGAAACACATCCTCAGCTCGTAATATTCTTGAAGTTATTTTTTTCTCTGTATTAGTAAGGTTGGCATTGATGCAGCTAAGATTTTATTTAAAATTGCTTTTTATTTGAGTTGAAATTTTCATTTTCAGAAATTTATATTTTGTCATGAATGTAAAAAGATGTAAGTGGAAAGCTGAGTTCAGAAGTGTAAAGTTTCAGGTTCAATCTGGTAATATTTTGGCTTCAGTTATAGAACAGTGTTTTGGGTAGCTGGCTCCCAGCCTGTCACTTAATCAAGTTTTGTTTTTTAGCCTAGTAAATGCCTGGCAATTGTCTTATGAATTGGTTCAAGACCTACAGACACCTATGCTAGGTGGTAATAGCATAGTAACATTGCTAATGGCGTTTTAGGAAGGTTCCTTATTCTTCACAGACATGTTGCTCTTTCTCTCCAAGAGACAAATGAAAATAGTCTTCATTTGATGTTTCTAAGCTTGAGCCCAGGCTGGGGGGGGGGTTCCAATCCAGCTGCTCCACTGAATACAGCACCCTCTACATGCATCACAGTGTTCACAGGGTGGTGTGTGTGTGTGCATGTGTGTGTGTGGGGGGTGATGCATGTGGATGTGAAGATATCTGTGTCTTGCCTGAGTGCATGTGTGGAAGCCAGAGTTTGACACCGGATATCTCTAGCATTTGCTCTCAATATTTGTTTGTTGCGGCTCATACTTCAGCTGGAACTCACTGATGCAGCAAGACTAACGAGGCAGCAAATGACAGGACTCTGCTGTCTCTGCCTCCTCAGTACTGGAACTGCAGCCACATACCACCACACCTGACAGTGGATTTGGATGCTGGGAATCTGGAAACAGGTGCTCCTGTTTGCACAGTAAACTCTTTATACACTGAGCCAACTCTCCAGCCCTGGATTTGATAAGTGGTCAACAAATCAAGAGAGGAAGGGTAGGACTGCTTACAACACAAACTTCCAGACACAAAATGACCTTGATATTCATGATTTCACAATGCCTGATAATACCTACACAAGGTGGGAGGAAAAGAAGATGACACCAAAACAAATCAGAGACTGAGAGGGAGAAGAGATATGGGGGAGTGTGGGGAGAGAGTTATAATGGCTTATGATCTGTAATTGTGGAGGCTATCAATAAAACGTTTAAAAATAAAGAGAAATAGCATTATGCATTACATAAAACACTAAATGAAATTCCATCTACAAGTGAAGTTTTGTTAGAATATAACCGTGACCCTTATCGCATTCCATCCCTGTCTGCTTCCACACAGCAATGGCAGAGATAAATATTGCACCAGAGATCTCCTGGACCACAGACACTGAAGTACTGGTTCTCAGCCACATGTAGTGATGGATATGTGAGCAGTAAGGAGGGGAGGATGCTCTCATCCCTGCGGGTTTTCCATTCCATTGGAGGATTCATGCTAACCCGTGAATCTATAAGGTGGGTAGGTAGCATAACAGTTATCATAGACAATGCCTAAAAGTACTAGCAGAACCACTAAAATATATCAGTCACAAAAGAGGAAATGTTGTCTAGGACCCCTGGATTTAGCAAAGAGAAAGCAAAAAGAAAAAGAAGGAGTGGATGCCATTTTCCAAGTCTCTCGCCCTGCACAAGCCAACTCCATGAGGTTAGTGAGCGGACTAAAGCTCTGCCTACATTGTATCTCTCCTGGTCCTTCTGATGCAACCATTTAGGGTTCAGAGGAGTCCTCCAGATTAAAGAACCCCGTGTGTTGAGTTTTTTTCTAATCTTTAATGAAGAGTAATAAAAGAGAGTCAAGAAGGACAAATTATAAATTATTGAGTTTATTTGGGGAGAAATCACATCTTGTGGAGTTTATTTAAAGAGAATTGGGACCTGGAAAGGAAGACCAGAGTGTTTTGATGTGGAAAATATATTTAAGAAAAGTGGAAGTTTAGGGAGAAACTGGAATAGCTGCAAGCAAATGGAGAGCCAGGAGGGGCGGAGGCTGAGTTAGAGTGGAGCCAAACTGGAGGAAAGCTGTGAACTGTGTGGAGACCTAGAGAAACTGAGGCTTAGAGAGTGAAGCCAGACTGAAGTAAAGCTGAGGTCAAACAGAGCCCTAAAAGGAGGGGGGCACACTTGGCATTGGCCTAGTGCTGTCCCTTGGAGGGGCACTAGGGAAGAGAGAGTGCCCACGTGGCAGATCCAGAGTGGGAATCCACATACAGTCAATTCAGAGACCATAAGGCAGAAAGGAGCAAGGAGATCAGGATTAGAAGAGAGGGGAGCTGAGTGGGAATAGGGACCTAGACTCACATGGGGGAAGTCCAAGCCACACAGAGCAAGGGAACTGATCACAGGAATGTTTGCAAGAAGGCAGGAGCCAGGAAGGGAAGGGATATCCAAGCACGAGAGAGGACAGCATCTGAGTCTGTACTTTTATAGGGTTTGATTCAAGTGGGCAGAGAAAAGATCAGCTTGGCTGATACATCTGGGATGACAGAGTCGACCCACACCTGGGTCAGGACTTAGCAGGTTCGACTGGACAGCAGGGGGTGCTGTAGATCAGCGTCAGTCAGTTCTAGCCCAAGTCAGGAGTTTGCACATTTCATTGACATCTTCTGGTTCTCTTTGGGAACTGCTAGCTTTCTACTATTCTGTCTCAATTCTATGGTACACAAATATTTGGAGAATCACAAACATTTGATCTTATAGACTAGACCATATTAAAGAGTTCCATCTTAGTTCGACTTCCAGGAGAATGTACTGGAGCAGTCCTCATGGAACGCTAATATGCCTATAAATATATTTTAAGTGTTGTGGGGAACGTTTAGAGGAGGGATTCTCAAAGAAACCACTGGTGTGTTCAACCAAGAGATTTGTATCAGGTTAGCTCTGATAGCAACACAAAGTTTGACAGAGAGGCTGCATCTCAGAGGCCCAAATTCTTCACAAATGGAATGGATGTAGAGATAGAATTGATATGCAATAGCAAAATGCTTGATAAAGTACAATTATCAAGGAAAGAGGTCTGTTTGGCACATGATTCTGTTGTCTTAAAAAGTCCTAACAGTAGACACTGATGTTCTGGTGAGGTATTCCAGGCTGTGTATGACAGTGGCAGGTGAACTAGTCATATACAGAAGTAGTCAAGTATATGGTGTTGCTTTACATTATAAGCAAATGATCTGGTGAAAGCTGAGCCATTGCACAAAAATATTATTTGTCTTCCCCAATGGTTATACTCATCGCCTATCTGGCTTCTATTAGGCCACATCTTGTAAAGTTTCTGCTTTCTCAATATCATTACGTTGAGGGTAACACCCAGAGCACAAGTATCTCTGGGGGCAGGTAACCCAGATTCAACAGCAGCACTGAATAACTGGGAGGGTGGTTGTGGCAACTCAGGAAGATGGGAAAGTGAATGAGAAAAGCCAGTTTGGAGATAGAAGATAGAAGCCAGAAGTTTTTTGGTTTCGTTATGCTTTTTTTTTTGACAAGTTAAATTATAGATATACAACAAAGGATGCTATTACTCTGTCACTAACCAACAACATCAAAGGTGTAACACTATTGAGTACTCTCTAGGGTATTGGGAATGATATTTAAAAAAATGGCCTGGGGTAATGGCTTAGTTGGTAACATACATTTGCCATGCAAGCATCTAAACCTGAGTTCAGATCCCCAGTATCTAAGTAAAATCCAGGCCAGGTAGTACATATGTGTAATCCCACACAGGATGATCAACTGAGGCCTGATGGCCAGCTAGTGTAACCAAATTGCCAAACTCTAGGTTTGGTGACATATCCTCTTCAAAAAATATGGTGGACAACCTGGAGCTGAGCTGGAAACCTCCTCCTTGCTAACCAGCTGTGGTAGTTTAAATAATGTCCCCCAATTATTATAATTATTATAATTGTGTTTATTAAATTGTTAATTGTCTCCAGCCAGGGAGGTGTGTCACCTTGGCCAGATCCTAGGGTTCAGCCCTAAGGTGTTTCTGGGGTGGGTCTGGAATTCTAGCTATACATATGAAAAAAGCAGTCTGAGCTCAAGCCTGGAGTTCCTTTTGTTTGCCAGTTTGGAGTGTGCTTGCTTGCTTGCTGCTGGTGGTGGGTTTTCCCTCTCTGCTTGCTTCTGTAAAAGGGGGCCAGCCTTTTTCCTTAACTTCCCCTGGGTCTGTTACTTCAATAAATTCTTTCCTCCCCAAAATTGTGCCTGGTTTGAATATTCATCCCAGCAGCATGTGGCTGACTACAACACCCTATGACAGAAAGCTGGGAAAAGCTATGCCTGCATGCAGCCCTATGGGAGGGAGAAGTCATCAACAGTGGTGAACAGTATTGGATCTTGCAAACCTTAGTATTGGCCAGGCAGGCCAAATGGGCCAACTGGGGCAACAGTGGCATGCACATTATGGGAAAACCAGTTGCTCTCTAATTGAACTGGAGACCAGCTCCATGGAAGGGAATACATGCCTGGTTCTGAAGACCTAATCAAAAGCCTATGACAGGGAGGTCATGAGCCCTAAGGGAGTAATGCCTGCTGTTGTCTGGCTAAATACATATATTATGCATACCAAACTGCCTTAGAAGCATTTAAAAATATTTTATTTATTTATCAGCACAGAGAGAGAGAGTAGAAATGGACACAGTGCCTTTAATCACAGCAAACAAACTCCAGATGCATGTGCCACTTTGTGCATCCAGTTTTATGTAGGTACTGGGGAGTCAAACCTAGGTGGTAAGGCTCGGTAGGCCAGCACCTTAAACCTTAAGCCATCTCTCCAGCCCCTAAGCACTTTTTCAAGGACCATACCCATACAATAATGCTACTCTCACTATTGGCTAGAGAAGCTTCTCTTTTTCAGATGGCAGTGACCACTGGGATAACACAAAAGACACCATAGTGCTGAGAAGAAATGACATGGAGTGTTTGGCACTGGGACATCTCTATCACACTTCCTGAGGCTCAGGGTCCATTGAGGAAGAGATGGTGGAAAGATTGTAAGAGCCGAAGGAAGGGGAGGCCTGCTTACAATGCAAACTTCCAGACACAAAATTGCCTTGATTATTCATGACTTCGCAGTGCCTGTTCATACCTACACATAATGGCAGGAAAAGATGATGACATTAAAACAAAGCAGAGACTAATTGAGAGGGGGAAGAGGTATGAGGGAGGGTGGGGAGAGAATCATAATGGCTTATGGTTTATAATTATGGAAGCTATCAATAAAAATTTAGAAGCATATGAGCAATTGAGGAAAATACTAACATTGTTGACTGAACTCTAGCCTCACACACAAACACACACTCATTCACTCACATACATACATGCTTCAGACATATACAGGCATTCATACACAAATAGACCAGAGAGAGAGAAAAAAAACACATAAAATATTAAATAAATATTAACAAAGTGCACACAAAATTCTCTGTCCTTGTAGATAGCATAGGGGTGTAATCTGAAGCTCAGAGGGGAGTGGCCATGCTGAGCTGTGTAGATTTAGAAGCCCTCTGATTGGCAGATTCCTTCTCTATATTTCTTTTACTGATCAACTATTTTAGTATTTTTGAAAATGGTGCATGGCATGCAAACAAAAACAATGCAACTTGAGCTGTCTGGTGTGCAAAGACATTGAAGTGGAAGGAAGCCTACAGGGAGCCTCTGCTTGCTTTCTTCACACTGGAGCAGGAGCTGTGTGGACTTGAATTCCAGCAAAGTGCAAGCTCCTGTCAGAAACACCACGTGAGGGACATTTTTGCTTTTATTTTGTTTGGTTTGGATGATGTGCTGACATTTGAAAAAAAAAAAAAAAAACCTGCTTCAACATCTGTATGGAAAAGCCAAGTAGAGCACTGACTGCATTTCAGGCTAAATTTAAAGGCATTGAAACAGCTTTACTTGTTAGGAGGCATGCTTCATACTGATGCCTTCCAGGGCAGCTAGCCCTGTAAGAACCAAGGTGCTAGAGCACCAATAATAATGGTGATCATAGCACTTTGCATTTATACAGCATGTTTACACTTGGATCTTCGCAATAACCCCAAGGTGGGCAGATCATATGCTGTTATCTCTTTTGCAAAATCCTTCCCAGAGACCACAACATGTGTGAAGAAGTGAACAGAAGCAATGCAAGAAGACAAAGCTAATGAGGCTTGGGAAGAAGACAGAGCACGACGACATAGAGGACAGAAGTTCAGGAAATACCATGGTTTAGTTTTGGTTAGTTCCTGCTTTGTGTGTTATTTTCTAATTAATTACATTAAGAAGTTTTTTTATCAACAAGTAATAACAACGTGTTTCATAATAGCAATGAGTGTTTGCATATAATAGGGGCCTCAATTTCAAATGCTTGGAAAGCCAGGCATGGTGGCATTCTCCTTGAATTCTACCTGCAGGAGGATTGATGTGTGTTTGAGGCCAGCCTGAGGCTTCATTGTGAAATCCAGGTTAGCCTGGGTTAGAAAGAAACCTAGCCTCAAAAAACCAACAAAATCTTTCCACAGAAAGATTGTGTGAGCCGTGGTGGGGGAGATTATCAGAGGCATGGCACCCCTCAGTAACAACACACTTGGTCAGGAGAACCCGGCTGAATACTAGGCTATCCATGGTCACCTACCACAAAGACTGATACAGACGGCCCATGGAGGAGGATATCCCGCTGACTGGGGATGGGGAAGGGGGGCAATGAGGAATTGGGGATAACAACTCATTGTTGGCCCACTAAACAATGCAACTCATTATGGACAATAAAAAAACAACAAAATAAATAAAATAAGATAAAATAAAAATAACCAGGGGGGTGGTGCATGCCTTTAATCCCAGCAAATTGGAAGGAGGTAGGAGAATTTCTGTGAGTTCCAGCCTGGACTATAGAGTGAGTTCCAGGTCAGTCTGGGCTACAGTGAGATTCGGCTTCAAAAAAAAAAAAAAAAAAAAAAAAAAAAAGAAAGAAAGAAAGAAAGAAAGAAAGTACCTGGAAAGCATAGCAGAAAACAGGAATGAATGAAGGATGCAGGCTAGATTATGTGTTTCTGTGAAGCCCACAGTCCATGTCCATTGGATGCCCATCCCACAATGGTGGGGTGAGGGTGTTCTGCAGAAAAAGAGCTCAGGTTTCCCAGGAAATATTATTTTTCCATAGAAACTGACAAACACACTTTTTATATTACATGCAATCTCTCCTTTTAAATATTCATAACTTAATTGAAAAATGTATTAAGTAGCTAAAGGCTCAAGGTCTCCCTTGAAGATGGAGATGGATTACATGTTGTCATTTACCATCCATTCACTCAGCAGCTCAGAACCTTTTGTCAGTCATCTATCAATAAACTCCTGAGGTAGGTGTGGTGGAGCACGCCTGTGAGCCCAGAACCTGGTGAAATTAGAAGATCACTTGAGTTCAGGAGTGTGAGACCAGTCTGAACAACATAGCAAGACTTCATCTGAGAGGGTTGGTGGAGGGGGGAGGGGAGGAACACTGAAGGAAGGTAGAAAGAAGGAAGGAAAGAAGAAAAGGAAGGAAGCAAGGGAGGGAGGGAGGAAGAAAGGAAGGAAGGAAGGAAAGGAAGGAAGGAAAGAAGGGAGGGAGGGAGGGAGGAAGGAAGAAAGGAAGGAAGGAAGGAAAAAGAGAGGAAGGAAGAGAGGGAGGGAGGGAGGAAGAAAGAGAAAAGAAAGGAAAAAGGAAGGAAGGGAGGAAGGGATAGATGAAGGGAGAAATGGAGAGAGGGAGGGAGTAAGGGAGGGTGGGTGTAGGGAACACTTTAAGGTCTGTTTCACTAACTGTAGTGACTTATTGGAATGGAATTGGGGTAATCTCCACAAGGATCTTCAGCTTCCCAAAGAGCATTGAGGAAGCTGGCAAAGCTTTGTGTATGACTCTTACTTGTAACTCAAAATGATCTCTGATACCAAAAATTGAGTGAACATATAGAAGATATATAAGCTATTCAAATAAATACGCCCCACGAGAAGAGTGACAGTGTCATCCACAGGTGAGCAGGTCTTCCTTTAATTTTATGGATTTATAAATTCAAGTGGCCACATGAGCGAAGACAGTAGAAGTAATTTTACACACCATTTGGTAAAAAAGAGCATTAGCCCTTATTTAGCTGCTGAACTGAATCTAATGCATAATAAAGGCTCTCATTTTTCAGCATTTATACTATGTGGGAATTAGGTATAGAGTGAAAATGTTCATTTTGAGTTATCCATAATCCAGAACCATATAATATAGTACCAGGTGAGAAAGCAGCTATCTAGATATCTAGGGATTCCTCCTCAGCCAGCACAGGACAACGTGCTTCCATGGATTAGATAGTTTATGGTTCTCTAGGAAAAACTGGGGAATCAGGCACACGTGAGTCAACTCCACAGAGCAAATGACATGAGCTACTTGGTTAAGATATTTAAAAATATAATTCTGTCCTCTATGGAAAACAGAAAAAATAAAGAACTCTAGACCCAACACTACACACACACACACACACACACACACACACACACACACACACACACACTTTCAGTAAATACATAATCTTATATATTTCTGTTCATTTATGAATTGTTTTGAAATTAGATCTCATATAGCTCAGGATGACCTGGAGCTTGCTGTGTATCCAAGGTGACCTTGAACCTTTGATCATCCTGCATCCAACCTCTACCTTCAGAATGCTAAGATTACAGGCAAGCAGCCTGTTTATACTGTGGGGAGATCAAACCCAGGGCTTCATGCATGTTACCCAAACACTCTCCCAACTGAGATATGTTCCCTGCCTACTGTTGATCCCATGCACACAGAGCTCATTATGTTAGTCATACATTGTAACAAGTCTCTATATGCACACTGCACAAAAGACAGGCTGCCTAAAATGTATTGTCACAGTGAATAAAGTAAGGGCACCTGAAGATAAAGAGGTTGTCTCTAGAGCCTGCATATGAAAGTTATGCTTTCGAATTGAAACCTTTGTATATTTTCCAAGGTTTGATAAGAGGATGGCTGAAAATTGCCTATGGTGACCATTATTTCTAGTGGATAGACTCACAGAATTTTCAAACAAGCTGAAAAGAATATGCCAGCATGTGGTCACTCTTTTTCAAGGGCTTCGATGTTTTCCATCCCTACTCTGAAGCATGAAAACTTGTCAAAGAAATGCTGAAAAACATGAGGGGGGGACTAACATTCTTGTATGCAAATAAAACAGACTGAGTCGTAGCAGTTTGAAAGTGTGTGTACCTCTTGTCTGTTGAGGTCATGACAAGCTGCCTTATGAGATGAAGCAAATCTTTCCCAGCTTTCACAAGTAGACAAAAAAAAAATTTGAAAATTTAAGTCAATCTCAAAATAAGAAATAATTCGGGTTAGAGAGGCCTCTAGTGGTCATTTCTGGTCATGAGCAACTGTAAAGAAGAAAAATATTAAATGTGTTTTGAAAATCACAGTGCATACTTCTCTTCGCACCTTATGAGACAGCAGAATAGGAGAAAATTAAAGTAGTCATTCAGGAAGAAAAGAGTTTTAGGTATGAATGACATACTTGAGTGTCTACTGATTTTTTTCCATTGTCATACCACAAAGCCAAACTATAAATGTCTATTTTTAAAAAGGGAAGATATTTTTATTTACCTTATTTCTGTGCATGCAAAATTCCTACTTAAAATCAATGGAGGTATAAGACGTACATTAGGCACTTCAATAGCATTAGACCCAGTCAAAATTTAACTTATTGGGCTGGAGAGATGGCTCAGCGGTTAAGGCACTTGCCTCCAGTGCCTAAGGCCCTGGGTTCAATTCCCCAGGACCCACATAAGCCAGACCAACAAGGCGGTGGCCCTGGTGCATATTCTCTCTCTCTCTCTCTCTCTCTCTCTCTCTCTCTCTCTCTCTCTCTCTCTCTCTCTGTATCTCTCTGCTTGAAAGTGAATAAGTAAAATATTTTTAAAAAATTAAACTGATTGACATCGTGGAGTTTTTTGCAAAACAGGCTACAACCAGGCAGGCATTCACAATGCCTTTCCATCATAGACTTCACACATACAGTGTTTTCCAAGACAGCACTTAACAAGATGCAAACTTGCTGCACACTTCTGTGTTTTTAGCATTATTTTTTCACACATGTATGTGTGTGGTGTGCTTGTGTGTGTATATGTACATGGGCATGTGAGTGTGCACATGCTTGTAGAGGCCAGTGGTGGGTGTCTGCCTCCACTGCTCTTTTCTTCCTTTACCAAGCAGGGTCTCTAGCTTGAAGCTGAGCTCACTGATTTGGCTAGTCTAGTTAGTCAGCTTGCCCTGAAGATCTCTTATCTCCACCTCCCAGCTTCTGGGAGTAGGCAGGTCATTTGTGTGGGTTCTGGGGATCCAAACTCTCGTCTTCACATTTATCTACTGAGCTGTCTTCCTTGGACTATAATTCTGAATTTGATATCATTTCTCTTCTCACAATCTCTGCCTCTTCCCTCCCTCTACCCTTTCTCCCTTCTTCCTCTCTCTCTCCTTCATTCTTTATATAATGTATGATTTCTAATCCTGCTGTGTTTTCCCTGCCATGATGGACTCTACCCTATGGAGCTGTAAGCCAAATTAAACCCTTTTCCTTCCATAAGTTGCTTATGGCTGAGTATTTATTCACAGAAATGACAAGTAATGCATATACAATTTTTTGTACAAAGCTATTGTTTTCTACTATTAGGAATGATACAAAAAGTATAATACTATGAAAATATTGATTATGTTACAAATACTAAATATGAGATGTTTGCACAGGGTGTTATAATTGTGACACATACACCCAATAGCATTTTGTGGAATTATAGTTGTGACACATATATCCAGTATTATTTTGTTGTATTATAATTGTGACACACACATCCCATAGAATTTTGGTTGGTTTCATTATGTGATTATTAGGCTTGCTGGATTTTAGTATATTAAAAGAAGGTCTTATGGTTTTACAAATCCTTATTTCTTTTTTTTATTGTCCATAATCAGTCACATTGTTTAGTGAGCCAACAATGAGTTGTTATCCCCAAATCCTCATTGCCCCCCTTCCCCATCCCCAGTCAGCTGGATATCCTCCTCTGTGGGCCATATGGATCAGTCTTTGTGGTAGGGGACCATGGATAGCCTATTATTCAGCCAGGTTCTCCTGACCCAAGTGTGTTGTTGTTACACAAATCCTTATTTCTTTAAGCATTTTATTGGTTGTTTCAATATAAATGGATTTATTTATATCTAGTGTATTTTATGTTCTATATTTGATCATAGTCAGGAAAGGGCTACTGAGGCTCCTTCAGAATGCTGGGTGAGAGATTCCAGAAATATTTGATTCCACTTATTCATTTTAAGTCCTGTCCCTTTTTAATGCCCTTCCCTAAGATTCGTGAAAGTTTGTCTCCTCTCACTGAACTTCAGCCCTGTTCTGTTCCTTTCCACAGCCCGTCCATATAATACCATGGATGACATGGTATGCGTTTTAAAAGTGAAGAAGGCACTGTAGAGTGTTTCCTTTGGAAGTGATCAGGAGCTATTCAGAAGTGGCACAGGTGGCAGGAGCTCTGAAGAAGGGCAGGGAAAAGGGGTGTCTCTGGAGGAGAGATGAAAGAGGATCAGGGCTCAGGGGCTCCTGTGAGAACCAGCCCTGTGGCCTGCAGAGCTGGAGGATGCTCGGAGACCTGGAGGGTTCTCGGCTGAATAGTGGGTGGTTCAGAAACTACTGTGCCTACTTCAAAGGCTGGTGTCAGGAGAAACCTGTTCCAAAGCTGCACAGGGCAGAAGAAAGTCACTGAAAGGAATTGCAGCTTGAGTCTGACTCCACTCGCTGCTGTTCAGCTGGAAGCCTTGGGCACGTGGCTTCGCTGTTGGCCTCTCATGCCCTTCTGCATTAAGAAGCTGACAGTTTTCTTCCAATACTATGCACTTAGGAAAATCCAAGCCATTCCAAAGTGAGACTAGACAATCTTACTTTTAAATATACTTATTTTTTCAAGAGACTTTTTTCTTCTTTCCTCTTGATTTGTTGTACATACAAAAATAACTTCATGTTCAGGGGGATGATTTTATGCAGACACACCCCCCTGTGTATGCCTCTCAGATAAAGAAAAATTTACCAATACTTAAGGTTTCTGTGCCTCTCTCATTTACACTGTCCTTTTAGAGGGAGCCACTCTGTCATTTATCAGTTCAGTTTGCCTTTGCCTGATATACTTGACTTAAATGAGATCATACAGAATGGGTCTTCTGTAGGGAGCCTCATTCACTTAGTGGTCCATTTATAACAGCCAATCAAATCAACGTGTGATGGAGTGGTTTATTCTATTTTACCCCAGGCATTGCGTTCCGTTATATGAATATGCTCTACTTTATTTACCCATTCTCCTGAGATCGCAGCTTTCCATTCTCCATGAGGAATTACGATAAATAAAAGTGCTATGAACACTGTTGTGTGTGTGCTTTGGTAGTCATAGGCATGCATGTTTTTATAGTTCAGAGTATATACAATTGCAATTGTAGGGGATTTTGGTGAATGGTTTTCTAGTTTGCTGTACCAGTTAATCCTTCTACTGGTGTGTGAGTTCCAGGTGACCCTATGACCTCATCTCCTGAACTCAGTATTTTCAGTTTTTTTTGCTACAATCATTTACAGTAGACATTCATGGTGGTTTTATTTATTCTAAAATAAATATAATAACAAAGAACTGTAACATGCAAGTCAAATATTTCAAATTTCTGCTCATAAGATTAATGATGTATTTGAATAGGAAGAAAGTGTGGAAGGTGATGGGTGATTTTATTTATTTGGTTGTGATAATCATAATACAATGTACAAATATCTAGCCATGACATTTTATATGTTTAATATATATAAAATATGTTTCAAGTGAAATATTTTCAAATATTAAGGGGAAATAACTGAAAACAAAGTTCCGATTTTTAGAACTAAATATAATATGGAATTGTAAAGGCTAATATCTGTGGACTTAATATTTTATGAGCTATGTGGTAAATGTGCATCTGTGTGCATGTTCACATGTGTGCAGGTGCACATATTTGTGCTTGTGTGTGGAAGCCAGAGATTCACACTGATGCTCTCCAATATATTTAATGAGGCAGGGTCTTGTCCTGGAACCAAAAGCCTGCTGATTCAGCTGGTCTAGCCCATTCTTCACCTTCTGAGCTCTGAGACTGCAGGAGGGAAGCCCAACATGCACAGCATGTTGGTGTATTCTGGAGATCAAGTTCAGATTCTCAGGCTTGTGTGGCAAGCACTTTACGGACTGAACCATCTTCCCAAACCCCCAAATATATTTTTTAAGTAGAAATACCCATATTAAAGTTCAATTAGAGACATTTCCATGAAACTGTTTGCATCCCACATTTCATTCACATTTTAAAAACTAAACAGATATGGTGAAGGATTTTGGAAGTTATTCTTACAATGTGAAGAATTCTAGCTGTAGGGCAAGAGGTTTCTTGAATAGGAGAAGTATTTATGACAAAATGTTTCTTTCTTTGAATATTACTTCTGGTAGTGACTCGGTGACAAGTGACAACTGCATCAATACTGCATCAGTATTGGGCACTGTGGTGTGGCATTGAATGTGCCAGGGGGCAACCCTGCATCAGAACTGAGCACTGTGGTCTGGTAGTGATTGTGCAGGGGACAAACCTGTGTCAGTACTGTGCACTGTGGTGTAGTAGTGACTGTGCCAGAGAACAACCCTGCATCAGTACTGAGCACTGTGGTGTGGCAGTCACTCTCCCTGGGGACAACCCTGCATCAGTACTGAGCATTGTGGGTAGTAGTGACTCTACCAGGGGACAACCCTGCATCAGTACTGAGCACTGTGGTGTGGCAGTCACTCTCCTGGAGGACAACCCTGTGTCAGTATTTGGCACTGTGGTGTGGTAGTGATGGTGCCAGGGGACAATCCTGCATCAGTACTGGGCACTATGCTGTGATAGTAACTCTCCCAGGGGACAACCCTGCATCAGTACTGGGCACTGTGTTGTGGTAATGACTATGCCAGGCGACAACCCGGCATCAGTACTGAGCACTGTGGTGTGGTAGTGACTGTGCAGGGGACAACCCTGTGTCAGGACTGGGCACTGTGGTGTGGTAGTCACTCTCCCAGGGGACAGCCTTGCAGTCCTCCTTGTGAAAATGCTACATAATTTTAAAAACCTGTGTATCACATGTTAAACATAAATTGTTTTCACATGTTTCACTTTCATAGAACGTTTTCATTCATAACACCTTTTCAGTTCACTTCTCTAAATATTATGTTGCCTACAAAATTTGACACTATTGTTTCTGCAAAATCATTATTTAGAGTCACAATATTCATAACCCTATTTTTCTGTGATGACTACACCTTCACAGTGAGTGCTAATTAATATGATTTTCAAACTTCTTATTTTTTATTTGTTTTTAGGTTGGGTCTCACGCTAGCGAGGCAAACTGAGTTAGAGCTCACTCTGTTGTCCCAGGTTGGTCATAATCTCACAGCTATCCTCCTACCTCTGCCTCCCAAGTGCTGAGATTAAAGGTGTGGGCCAAAACACCTGGCTGAAGCTTCTTTTGAAAAGTTCCATATATGTCATAATCATTATGCCCTTCTACCACCTTCCTCTTTCCTTCTCAAATTTCACCTTCCACGGAATACCATCTTCTTCTCTTTGATGTGAAACATTTTTAAGTTAGCAAGGTTGAATGCAGTGAGTACCTAGCATATAAATTGTGCAAAGCCAAAACTGTTTTTGCATACAGTCCATACAAAATTTTATATGTGTATGAAACATCATGTCCTCAGTGATCTCAGTTGGAGTCACCGAGTTATGTTCAATTTTAAACATCATTTCAATAAACACAGAATGTAGCATAAAGTACAAATTAAAATTATATTTAGTTAATGAATTGCTAGGTGATTTAAAGATAACTTCATTAGAATTTAACATTCTCACGCTGGGGCGAGAAGGTGGCCAGCATATATTGCTGTTTATACATAATTAATATCAAAACATGGAACTGAGTGAGCTGCCCAAATGTTAAAAGCAGAATTTTCACAAGCTTTTAAAACACATTTCTATACTACCTGCTAAAAAATTTATTTTTTGATAAAATATCATCATATGTATGTATGTTGTCGAATGTGATACTGTGGTACATATAGACATTATGGTATGTAAAATATGTTAAATACATTCCACTCACCCTACTTTCTCCTAAAATCTCATGTAACCTTGATAGCATCTTACCTTGATTCAGCTAGTCAAAACCTACAAGTACTTGTTGCTATCCCTCCATCTTTTAGAGCTGAGTAATCCATTTTTCTCACACTATGATTTTTTTTTAAAAAAAAGATCTTTTACTTAAGAAAATATGTGCTACCCTTCAAAGTGGCAAAACCTGTATGTACCCTCATTATCAGAAAGATGGTGGCAGGAAGATTGGGAAATTAAAATATAAAATCCTTTGTCAAAAGAAAGTAGATTTGCTGATCGATATGTAGAAGTGGGGATTGTAAGAAGTGATAGGGGGCTGACAGAGGAAGCGGTCTTTATGCTACACCTGTCAATGGAAAGAAGACCTGTGCCCAGCACTTCTGTGTTGACACCAGGAACTTGTTACATATGCCGAGAAGGCGCTTTACAGCCACAGAACAAAATCATCTCTTTGTAGAATAATTGGTCTATGATTGGTAAGACCTTCCTAATTGCTCTCGAATCATCGTGAGCTTCCTGTTGTAGGATCTTCTCCAAAAGAAGAAAGCACCAAGGACTTATTAGTCAAGGCTAACAACATGCACTACAGAGTCAGCCAGATCTTGACTCAACAGTGAGCTCCCTGGTTTATTAGCAGTGCAATGGGGATGATTCTCTTCAAGTTCAGGTCATTTTCCAACACTTTCTGTTCTCCCACATCCTTTAGAAAATTCTTAGCCTACCTCATACTACCCACTCCATAATCACCAAATTATTCACCCTTCCATTTCTTAAATCACTGGGATAGTTCCCCAGTCCCTCTTTCATTCCTTTCCCAATATTCCACTTATTTTCCAGCCTTAACAGTTGTTTATAAAAAATCATCATAATAACTAAAGCCAGCTTTGATGGCTAATCTTCAGTGTCCACTTCTTGGCTCATATCTCCTAGGTTACAAATCTCTGGCCATGTTGGTGAAGGAGTTTCTGGATTAGGTTTATTGATGTTCTAAGACCGCAGTACAAAGGGCACCATCATCCCATGGGCTGGGGTCCCAGAATGAATAAAAAAGAAGAAAGGCAAGCTGAACACTAGGATCTCTTCCTCCCTGCTTCCTAATTGTGGATGTGATGTCACCAGGTGCCTCAGACACCTGCCACCATACCTTCCCTGCCAGATCGAGCTCCCAAACTCTGAGCAAAATATCCCTTCCTTCCTTAAGTTGATTTTGTGACAATAATAATAAAAGTTAGTCTTTCATGAGACCATGCCATGTCTTTTCTCAAAATTATCTAATGACTTCACATTTCACTCAGTTAAAGTTTATCTATTGACCATGACCTCAAATGCAATACATACCACCCACACTCCTTAGTAGTTCTCTGACTTTCCCCTCTGCAAGGGTTTCCAGAGTGGACGGCCTGAATAAAATTTCCTTTGTCTTCAGAGACTTTCCATTTCTGTTCTCACTTTATTTTTGGCGTAAGCATTTTTCGCTATCTCACAGGCTGCATACTTTAATTATTTGGCGTATTCAATATGTGTCTGTCCCTACTTGCCTATGAACCAGGTACACAGATGTTTGTTCATTGAGTCCCACAGAACTAGAATAGTGCCTGGTACATGGTTGACCAAATCAATCAAGGAGAAAATTTCTCTGATCCCCCAACACTTATAAATTGATGGTAAAAAATATCCAAGAAAATAGTTCTATGGTATACATATAGTATCCAGATATATTGGGTTAAATTAAATAATTGTTAAAATTCATTTCACTGGTTTCTTTTTAATATGGCTTTTAGAATTTTTTAAATCACATATATGCCTTGCATCTGTAATAATTGGCATTATGTTTCTATAGGACAGCCCTGGACTAGAGCATCTGGATTCACATAAATTATCTGATACACACACATGTGTGTGGCATCGGGGTAGTGACCAGGTCACATGGAAAAAGAAGGAAAGTCTGAGGAAAAAAAAAAAAAAGAAGGATAGGGATGATGGAGGGATATTGGCCAAAGCAGGAGCAAGAACATGTGGCCCAGAGATGCAACGATGAATGATGGGCTTTCTGGAGGGTAAACAGATACCAAACGGGATGTTTCAATTATATTGAGGTCTGAAAGGAAGAGGCATTCACTACAGCTGGCAAATGTCAGACAGTCAGAGCTCACAACTAGTCTACAGGAGATCTTACAGAGCTAGGGTGGGGCCTGCGGGTCGTCTCACTCCCTTTTTCTTCCATTTTCTGATGTAGAGACTTCCTCTGTGTTGACTGAGGAAACGGAAGGCTTTGAGATTAAGTACCCAGGTCAGCCTTGAGAGAGAAATGTAAATAAAAGAGAAAAAATGATTTTGAAGGGCAAATGGGAGATCTGTCAAAGGGATCACTTGTTTTTCTAGAGTGCTAAATATTCCAGGGCAGCCCTTGGTTTCCTTACACGTGGAGTCAGCTTCTCACTCGTGCAGCTCCTGAACAGAAATATCCAAATATGTATGTCCAACTATCGGATGATCATACAACATTGCAATGTGAGTGCATATTTTATGGAGGCCAATAATAAAAAAATCACAATTCCATGTCAAATACAGTTCACATCATATCTCCTTGCCTTGAACTAATTCCTCCATACATAATAGCTGAGGGAGACATGTGTTTCTTCCATAGGTAATGGCAAATGGAAATGCTCTCCTCTGCTGACTTTCTGTAAGACTCCTTCACTGTTCATGAGCAGATGCACACATGTTGTCCCCATATTAATTCCCCGAAGAGTCATAGTTCGATGCCCCTGTCCTTTCTCCATCTGGGAAGCTGCTGGAATACCCAAAGCAGTGAGTGGCCTGCATGCACACATATTGTAAACTGCTACCAGGGCGGTGATTTGAATATCAAGTTACTGACTTAAACTTGGACAGATTGGCTGCATGGGTCCCCAGGAGAGAAATCACAGCTGGCCAGCAGAACACAGCAGGGCCTGGTGTAACCTTCATTCATCCAAAGGGCTTCCCTGGGGGAATACAGGACCCTCAGAAGAGCAGGCCTCTGACTGGGTTAATGGAGCCAACCAAGGTCCAAACCATCTGACCACAGTGTTGCTTTCCCAGGAGATGATCAAGGGCTTTGTACATTTTACTTCCCTTGCTTCTTTTCCTTTCATAAAGTCACACACCGACCTGCAGCTAAACACATGGCTGTTTAGGGGACATCGCGAATTAATGAAATGTGTTTCAGCATTTATTGGTACATGGAAAATGTGTTGTACAGGCAAGCAGAAACGTCGCGGTGATTACAGTTAATAGAATCAGGGCTCCCCGATGTTTCTCTCAAATTGTCTTTATTTATTGGAGTACTCTACCAATTGAAAACTTCTGAGGCAGGGGAACACAAGCCCATAGATGATTCTGCTGAGAGCTAATTTCCATCATTATCTACCATTATAGCCTCTGAAACTCTGTCTAACACTTTATATCTATTAACAAAAGACTGGCAATTCCTTTGCCTCTGTGTCAAAATAATTTTTCACAAGAGAAGGACAAATCACATTGGGTACTGCCTAGACATCTCTGCCAGTCAGAAGATCAAAGATGCGGATCTGACGTTTCAAAAGAGTAAAGTGACAAGCAGAAGCCTTTAGGTAAAGAGACCACTTTTCTTTAGAAATGAATTGGTTAACTTTGATTTTGTTCTGTGATAGTTGATTCTTCCTTTTGTAGAATAGGCAAATTTATTTAAAGTCTCCAGTGAATGGTTATTATAGAATATAAAACAAAATTCAGTTGCTGTTATGGTCTCAAAAAATCACCAGTCTAAGGGCTGGAGCCAAGGCTCTGTGGCTAAAGTTAGGATCAGAGTTTAGACCTCAGTGGGCATGGAAGCCTGCCTGTAATCCCAGCACACAAAAGGTGGCAAGATGGCCTGATAGACTAGCTGAATTGGTGAGCTCTCCTTTAACTGAGAGACTCGGCCTTTGTAAATGATTTGGAGATTGATCCTATCAATGAAAACACCCCAAATCAACCTCTGGCATTCACACACATGCACAACCATGTGCATGCACACTTGCATACATGTGTGCCTACAAAAACACAACAAAAACACATGTAAAAAAAGTGGGAAAATCAGTCTCTTGATCTAACCTTGAGAACCAAGGGTATACCTAGCTAGACACGTCATTGCCAGAAACACAGCAGGAAACTCCTCACCAGACTCACTTTGGACCTCACATGTGTGTACATTAAATATGGAACAGTTTTAGGACAGAGACACTTGGCCAACGATGAGGATATTGGATGGCGTAATCAGGAATAAATCTTATGAGAAAATAAAAAAAAATGCATCATGAGGAAAACAAAAGACAGGCCATGGCAGATATCAAGGGCTAAACTAAAATACTTTTTCAGGGTTGACCCAAATTCAAGCAAGAGACTTTTTTCCATGCCCATAAAAGTGGTCTTTAATACAGCTGAAGTGGCTATCTTCTGCAGTCGAAGTCTAGAGAGGTTCATAGCTATCAACCCTCAGCAGCATATATTCCTTTTGGGTGGTGATACAAGTTGTCTAGAAGAGCAGATATTCATCGCAAACCTCTAGACCCAGGAGAGCTCAATCCTTGAGCTCAATCAATTTACAAACCTAAATTTATGAACTACCCGTGCATGGTATGCTCATGCTGTCTGCAGTTATTTGATATCCTTTTATTGACAGCTTGATTAGATTAAGGAAATCCAAAGAAATTTGCAAAGCACAGGTTGGTGGTTTGATTGTATGGCCCTATTGACTCAGGTTTGCAACTTGAGTCTCCAGTGAGCAAAACCATAGCAGGGAAGAGTTATGTCACTGTGGGAGGATCTTTTAGTCCAGCACTAAGAAGAGTTCAGAGACAGTTTGTGTTTTTGCTGTTCTGTGGGTTGGCTGTTTTGTGTTGGTGCCTGTTTGATGGTGTCTCTCTGCTTGGATCTATGGAAGTGAGGCAGCTTCTTCTACTATTGATGGTGTTCCCCTGGAATTTGTAAGCCTGAAATAACCCCTTTTCACTTATAACTTGCTTTTGGTTGGATATTTGTCCTAGCAATGTGAAACTGATTGCAACACTCACCTCTGGTAATACATTTCCAGAGATGAAAGTTTCATGACTATTCTGACCTAATCAATGAAAGAGACCTTGATGATATCATAAAGTGAGGGTATCATTGGGAAGAAATGAAAGGTTGAAGGTCAAAAAAAATCGATATACTTATGCTATTAGGGCCTTCCTGGAGGATTAAATAGATCATTAGAGGTAATTCCTTTGGCTGGATTAGTCTCTGCTTCCTGTCTGAAATGAGGTGAAGCTTCCTTGTCACCTTTCCCCACCTTTGCACCACTGTTCTACACTGTATTTAGGGACAGACAAGCAAGCATGGACTGAACTTTGTGAAGCCATGAGCCAAAACAAGTTGTTTATGCCAGATATTTCTATTAAAAGGATTAAAAGCTAATTGTCACACCTGTTTTACCTATATAAATCAGGAATGCAACCATGCTCATTCCTGATGGGTTGGTATTTATATATGATTGTAGGTCACAGTTCATGAGTCAAGTTTGGATAGGGAACCAAGACTTTTCAACAAACTGACAGAAAGATGAGCTCAGAATATGGATCAATATTTCTTTCATCATGTATTCTTTCTTTCTTTATTTTTTCTTCATGTATTCGTAGCCAACTCATTTTTCTATCAAATTTATTCATGGAATAGGGATACAACTCAGTGGTGTAGTGTTTACCTAGCATTTACAAGGTCCTGGGTTTGATCTCTAGCACCTAAAAGGAACAAAAGGAAATTTGTGATTCCTTTGGTTTTATCCTCTGTGGGTTTGTGTATTCATTTTATTGCTGTAGTTGCCGTCTACCTGTTGGAATAGTCCAGAATGTGTTATTTTCCTAGACTGTAAGACTTTGATAACACATATTTAGAGAGGTAATATGTCACTAAGATGTGTGCCAGCTCTTGTGTTACTTGCTGTGGTGATTTGAATTTGAATGTATGTCTCCCATAATGACAGTTAATTTTAACTAAGACTTGGCTTCCAGCTGAGGTCTCCAGTGGCCTAGAGGGGTATGTCACTGGGGCTGGATCTGATTCCAGCCCAAAAGTATGGAAAGAACAGTTTGAGCTCTAGTGCTGCTTGCTTGCTTTTTGCTGTTTGCTGGCTATTGGTAGTGTTTCTCTGCTTGGATCTGTGAAAGGCAGCCTGTTTCTTCTGCCATTGAGGGAATGTCCCCTGTTTCTGTATGCTAGAAATAAACCTATTCCTCCCAAAATCTATGTCTGGTTGAATATTCATCCCAGCAACATGGAACTGACTACAATAGTCAGCCTTGACTCAATTGTTAATTTTTATAGTAGTCTAGGATCAAAAAAAAACAATCATTATAAGTATACAAATAAGTTGATTGTGCCAATTATAGGAATGGCCACAGAATCATACCACAGTACCATGCCTTTGGATATATTCTCCCTTGGAAATACTGGTTTTTGTTTTTTGTTTGTTTGTTTGTTTATCTTTATTGCCCAAAATTAGATACATTGAGTAAATATTGTGCTTATATTCCCATTTCCCTGCCCCCAATCTCCAATTTCATGGTTTCCCTCCTCAGTGGGTATACTGGAACAATCCATGTAGCAAGAGGTTATGGATAGCACAGGAGGCAACAAGGTTGCCCCAACCCTTTATTAATTGTAGTTAAGGGGGATAATGTCTCTGGGTAATCTCTCCCACCATGGCTTTCACAATCTTTGGGCCTCCTCTTTTACTCAGTTCCCTGAGTCATGGAGGGTGAGTTTTAAATCTGTTCCATTTTTGTTGTTGTCATTACTATAAGATTCTCTGTGCTTCTACTTTAAGATGTGTTGGAAGTCACTGGAGTCTGTCTTGCTGACTTAACCTGGGATGACTGATTGTCTGTGTTTAGAGGTCTCTTTCTTGCCCCACCACTGTCTCAAGTGTTTCACTTGGGGCCTACATGATAGGCCTGGGGTGGTTCTTCTCTTGATGGGATATCAGCCTTCAGCCTGCAATTCTTCAGCATAGTTGGAATGATCACAGCTCTCTCACTGCCTTCTGAAAAAATACAAACAGAATTTCCATCGGAGAGTGAGATCAGAATAGGTTAAATGAAACACATATTCCTAATTTGGCAAAATCCTATTGAGATTAGCCTCTCTGTAGTTCTCTGGTTATGGGGATTTCTTTTTCAGATCCCCATTTTTTGGTTCTTATAGGATTTTGCCCTAAGTCCCAATCCAGTTAAGGGTTCCTTGTCACTGAGTGGATTACTTGGCAAATTTAAAAGCTGTTGAATAACACACACACACACACACACACACACACACACACACACACACACACACACATGCACCGGTTTTGGAGTCTCTATTACATACCATGTGACTTTCTTTGCTGAGTGGTACAATATTAAATTTATGCAAGCAGGTATTAGAAAAGGTGTTGAATAATGGAACATTTGCAACCCCGTAGCTTCCTTGTGAAGAATACATAATGAATCTGAAGTATATATAATTTACTGTGGATGTCAAGCCATGTGAAAGAGAACTTGGACATTGTCGTAGAGTGTCTCCCAATTCACACACATGCCCATGAGGCTAGACAGCTCCTTCTAGCTCCTAGCCAGTCCACATCCAGGCCACAAACACATGAGGGTGCCTGGCAATGAAAAGCCAAACTAAGATAGATCAGATGTGTTGGGTAGTGAGAGAGTCATGGATCCCTGGTCCCCTGCAGTTGAGCCTGACTCACTGGCCAGCAAGAGACAGGCCGAGCCTCACATACACTCGCAGCTGGGAGAAGTGTCTGAGCAAACCTCAAAACTTTATTCCAGTATCCAACCTTATATACAACCCAAGGATGCATTGTATTGCCTTAACTCTTTCACAAGGGGGCTCAGGAAACAGGAACACAGTCAAG